>FIZU01020711.1:0-11203 GCA_900064475.1 Pseudococcus longispinus | reverse complement strand
AAATGCATAAATATGCGCATATTCTGAGATTTTTTCTGCATAAAATTCAAAGCTCTAATAATGAACAAATCTCGATGGCTTTATCTGAATAAAATTAATTTCAAATATTTGAAATTCATTGCAACATGAACTATCCAAAAGAAATCGAATGCGAAATCTCGTTTATGGCAGACGACTACCAGAACACCTTGTATATTTTTAAAATTGCGGGTATTACTGGAAATTGAGCTAATTCTAATGAAAACATCAATTTTTAATTCTTAAAACTTGAACAAGTGACTTTAAAGCACCTTTCAACGTGTGTTGAAAATTGCATTTATAAGTTCAATTTTTAAAAATTCGACTTGAAATACGAGTTTTAAAAACGAATCCCCTTCTTCCTATTTTTTTCTCCTTGCAGAATAAGAACCAATCTCAATAATTTTTCAACTTTTGCTATTGCGAAAAATTGTGAAAAATTTACCAATTAGAAGTAAACTTGGAAAACATGAGATCAATTTGAATTCTATATTCTGCGTAGACATAATCTCTTCTTTGTTCCAAGTATTCGGAAAAAATGGTTAAATCATCAAAGCAGACAACATTTTTGTTATTTTCAATGTACTTATTATTGAAGATGGTACGTTTTTGTATGTATTATATTTCAAAACCGTTCCATCTTCTCTTATTTTAATGTTTGCGTGTATTTATAATCTCTTTTACATAATTTCTGTAATTTCAAACGAACGAAGTCCCCTACCCCTCGCTCTGCATCTTTTGCGAAACCGAGGAATTTCATTAACCTAGTGTATTCGTTTTTTTTCCGAAACGTGAACCGTATCACTTTACTAATGAAAGAATTATCGTAGTCGAGCTTCAAGAAGACGATGATACCAGCTGAGAAAAGGTTCACGTAATCGTCACCTCGCCATAATACGAGAAGTGTGCATGGTGCATGGCTTAATGGTACATTGAACGAGCCACACATTGCACCGGAAGCGATCAATTAAGAAAAATTTCGCGATTTCGTTGGCCGTTGGTTAATTTTCGTTAATGATGGCGATCGTTTGCCCTGTGAGTTTTGTTTTTTTTTTTTTACAGTCGATAAAAAAAGCCATCTTCGTCGTCGCCTCGTTAATTACAATCGAATTAGCGTGCAACGAGTGGGTTCATATACATAAGTAGGTTCTTTTTCATCGGTATCGTCGTAACGAATGTTTAAATGACATTGGGAGTTAGATAGAAGGGGTTTGAGGGGGTGGCTTGGTGGTACGTATACAAACCGAACCCTGGTCTTGGTTAATAAAAGAAAGATGGAAAGATAGCTCTGTGTAGAGTCGAGATACATAGCGAAACGCGAAATTCTGTAGGCGCAGGCGGAGAAGGTGGCGTACTCGGTATAATCTCTTAATTTGAAAATCGTTCATTGTATAGTAAGGCGCGAGATAACATGCCTTAAGGATTACCGCGTAGTGGTGGCAAGGCCCGTTTTACCATCATCTTTCGCGAAATAATTTCTTATCAGCGGGTAAACAAAAGCTCGTCTCTTTTAAAACGAACGCGAATGAGATGGCGAGGGCGGCGTGATTGCGAAAAATTTGCTAATTTATGTATTTTACGTAGGTACGTAGAAGGTATGGTACGTAGCTGCGTACATGAATGTATAGTTATCTGGGTACGTCTACGTACTCGTATAGTATCGCATGTTTAGCTCGTTTGTGTATAGAGAATATGGTACGTAGATTGTAATTTTTTGATAATCACGAAGATTAGTAGGTTCACGAAAGGTGGTAGGTAGGTACCTACTATCTAGGTGCGTCGTAGTGTAAAAAGATAAGATACCAGGTCGCCATTTTCATTTCTGGTCGTACCATGAAATGGGAAAAACCAACTTATTGTTGTATGTACGAACAAAGATGCAGGTTTTAACGAAGAACTTGTCTATCATGCTGCGTACATACTTGTACGTTGATGTATTTTCCCAACATGTACCTTCATGAACTCAATATGTTGGTAATTACGTCGCTCTTAAAGATAAGCTCTGAAAAATCTATTTATTCAATATGTTCCAAAAATACCAAGTTATTTTCTGTATGAATAATACGTGCTTAGTATTGGTACCAAGAGCTCTCTGGAAAATTTTTAAATTTTTTTCGAATCTTTTTTCGTACTAAAATATGAGTTTTTAAAAATTTCCATTTTTGGCAGTTTTCAACCGACTTTTTTCAAACTTGCAAGGATGATTGACAGTATCAAGGGTGATTTTTGGAATTTTTTGAAAAAATTTGGAGCACTTTTCAAGGGTAAAATGAACATTTTAAGCTTTATAATAGCCGTTTTGGGGACCCCTTTCAGAGGTGTAATTCTGAAAAAAAAAAAAAAAAAATTATGTACTCAGTCCACATATACAACCCTAAATTTTTGTAGAACTTGATATCTTGGTGCGTCATTTTCAAAAATGCAAAAAACCGATATTTTCGTCCACTTTTTCCCCTTAGATGGGTCATTTCTGGTCGAAAATTTTTTTTCTTGAAATATATCATTAATGACGCCTAAATACACCATCAACCAGCATTTGAACCAAATTCATTCGCTTTTCCCTTTTTTTCCAATTTTCTTTTGAAATACTCGAATGATGCCATTTTGAGGACCCATAACCTCTTCAAGATGATCTAGGGGCCTAAAAATCATGTCTGGGCTTATTTCCAGTTGATATCCTTCATATACTGCAATTTCAGCAAAATTGAGCAACTTTGATTTTATTTTGCTCTTTTTCAAGAATTGAGCATTTTGGACTTGAGAAAAAAGTTACGTGAAATAAGTTGAAAAAAATCAAAGTTGCTCAATTTTTCTGAAACTGCAGTTTATGAGAGATATCGACTTGAAACAAACCCAGACATGATTTTTAGGCACGTAGGTCATCTTGAAGAGGTTGTGAGTTCCCAAAATGGCGCCTTTGGGTATTTTTGGAAAAGAGGGAAAAAACGAACCAATTTGGTCCAAATGCTGGTTAATGGTGTATTTAGGTATCATTAATGATATATTTGAAGAAAAAAAAATTTCGACCAGAAATGACTCAGTTAAGGGGGAAAAATGGACGAAAGGGTTTTTTGCATTTTTGAAGATGCCCTCACCACGATATCAAGTTGTACAAAAATGTGGATTGTACATCTAGACTAAGTACACAATATTTTTTTTTTCAGAATTGCACCTTTGAAAGGGGTTACCAAAATGGCCATTGGAAAGCTTAAAATGTCCATTTGACCTTGAAAAAGTGCTCGAAACTTGTGTCAAAAAATCCCCAAAATCAATCTACCATCCTTGCAAGCTTGAAAAAATTCGGTTGAAAACTGCCAAAAACGGAAATTTTTAAAAACTCAGATTTCAGTACGAAAAAAAGATTCAAAAAAAATTGAAAATTTTTCCAAAGGTAATTCTTGGTATGGCCCATCATCCCTGCAAGTTTGAAAAAATTCTGTTGGGAATTTCAGCATACAGAAATTTATAGGGAAAATCGGTATTTCGGGCCAAAATTTTTACCAGCGAATTTTTAGACTATGAGGACTAACTTCTGCTAGAAAGTTCGAAAATCCCAGCCAAGGCCCGATTCACCAATCTTACCCGGCTATGCTCTTTCGCAATTTCCAATAAACATGGATTTTTTGGGCCAAACTAAGGGGGCTACTGAAAAAAATTGAGGAGTTTAAAATTGTAAAGCTTGAAATTCTCTTTCCTCCACGAAGAATTGATTTTTTTCTAAGGGACTTAGTTTTCGAGATTTTTGCGGTGTTCGTTTCATTTTTGAAAATATCGACTTCGTAAATATCCCCTAACATTCGTTTTATGGCCAAGCTAAGGATGCTACGAAAAAAATTCATGGGATGAAAAGTAAAGCTTAAAATTCTCTTTCTCTTATGAACCAATTTTTTTTCTAGTTTTCGAGATTTTTGCAGCCAAGGTGGTTTTTTTTCATTTTCAGAGCCTGTGATTTTCTGAATGGGTCATCCTGTAGATCTTATTGAACTACACCACCATGTTCATTTTTTGCCTAAAATCAAAATTGAAGGGGCTATAATACTCGAAGTAAGCTACAAAATTCAAAATTTTTTAAAAATTTGTCTATTTTCAATGTGACTTGGCCCCTTCAATTTCGATTAAAGGCAAAAAATGAACACGACAAAAATCGTTCATTTTTCGAAGTACTATTCATCTCCACGATTGAACTTTTTTTTTAGAATTTTTTCATCTCAAATTATTTTTATAGCCCCTTCAATTTTGAAGTTGGGCAAAAAATCACAAAAATGAAAGTTTGTTCAATTTTTAGAATTGATTTTGATTGGATTTTTTTCGAAAATAAATTTGCCCCTTGAACATTCAGAATAGGCAACATGTTCACCCGAAGTTTTTTTTAGTGGTATTCTGTTATATCAAAATCTTGCATATGGCAGACGACTCCCTGAACACATTGTGTAGCATTCAAATGAGAAAAAATCTCTGCGACTGTGAAAGAAATATCTAGAGATGTCACATTTCGCATGTCCATAATAAATATACCAGTGGACGAAGTAATTCGAAGAGTAGATAATGAATCTTTATAGTAAATACTCAAATTTACAATTATTTGAATCATTTAATGGTAGAATTACGTCCTAATCATTAGCCAGATAGCCACCAAGGTAAGCAGATCAAGCAGACGAGGATCTAGTTTCAATTTTGAAGTCGGTCATTCCCTTTTTCAAAACTGTATCGTTGGAGCCGCAATTCACAATCAAAAAAATCATATTTGTTGAAAATCTTTGTAAAAGATTAAAATTATCATAAAAGTGGGTAAAAATATCGTAGAAGTGGTCAAAAAATCACGAAATAATACCAAAGTGAAAAATTGTAAAAAATTCTGAAATTTTCATAAGAATAATTAAAAATATTGTAACGACGATCAAATAATAAAATAATTTCGATACGGAATTTTGAAATGGAAAAATACACGTGTCAATGGTTTACGTAGGGCTAACTTATGTTCATGTGACACGAATAAATCACGAATACATCCAAACATTTTCGAATACTTTTTCTTTATAAATTTTATAAAATTCTAAAACTCGAAAAATACACTCCACATGACAAATAATTAGAAAAATAAATATTTCATTCGCTCACCAAATCAGACAGCAAATCATTGTATTCTTCAAGTTCACTATCCAGTCACTAATTTTACGATAACTACTTTTCACCGAAATAAAAAAACAAAAACAAAACACGCACAAACAATTCAACACGATTCGATTTTCATTTTAACAGAGAGAATAACGAGACACTTCCGACGTGAGAAAAAATAAAAATCGCGTATTTTACGTACGAAATTCGACCGCAAACACGAAGACGCACATAAGCATTTGACTCACACCGGAAACATACTAAAAGTACGAATACGAACATCCAAGTTTTCCCACAACGTGCAACCGTGCGCCAGCGTTTCCAAGTCCAAAAACTCGGCGATTCGTTTACCGTTGACGCCATCTTTGAAACGGATTTGGAAATACGACCGCGGTGATCCTTTCTCAGTTTAGAAGAATTGCTAAACGGTGTAATTTGTCGTCGAAGAACTGAAAAAAAGAGAGAAACATCTGTTGAAAATTAAGCAAAAATTATGTGATTTGTAACAACGTAAGAAGAGTCGTGATTCCAGTAACAAGACTGTGATAAATTCAATTGACAGATAGTGTTTGTCGAGCATATGCGAAGCGTTTAAAAATATTTTACTGTATTTATAAATAAAATAGTCATTTGACAACGATTCCCTAACATGAACAACGTAGGGATTTCGAAATTCTTTGAAAATAATATACAGATAAATATGTGTTGCGTTGTAGTATGTCATTCGCATACACTCGACTATTACGCCAATGAATAATAATGAAACATAATAGCTACAGCTGGGTCAGGTGATACGAAGGTATTCTGGAAAATATTGTTCGTCAACCGGAATTACATATTTTTAAACAAATCAAACTAAGTTAACAATCAGTATCAAGAAATAACTTGAATTCCGGCGCTTGGGTTTGGTACACTAACTCACCGGAGCAGCGGTACCTTGTCGTATTACTACGTGAACAAATTAATGACAGATTTTCAGATGAACTTACACAATTCTAGATGATTAACAATTGAAAATTGATCAACGACCGAAACCTTCACCAAAAATGACGAGCTTCTGCGTAGGTATTGACTAAAACAGTAAAATAAACGATTCAATACGTAATACAAATTATAATGACAAGTTCAAGATAAACATACGTAATTCTAGATGTCCATTGATTGCAAATTCATCCATGATCGAAAATTTTCCAAAAAACGACGAGTGTGACACGTGCGATGTGCGACTCTCTTCTGCGTAGGTATTCACTAAAACGATAAAATAAACGATTCAGTACGTCATTCTAATTAAAATGGCAAATTTCAAGATAAACTTACGTAATTCTAGATGATTATCGTTTGCAAATTCATCCATGATCGAAAATTTTCCAAAAAACGACGAGTGTCACACGTGTTTTCGACGAGTGGTTGATTCCTTTGCAAATTGATTGCATATTTCTGCTTATTGATATCCTAAACAATTCAAATAGAAAAACGGATAAAGTGATACCAAATTCGGATTACTTTTACGAAAATAAAGTGAAATACCCAAACGAAATTGCCATAAAGTATTCATAAAATTTACCAAACCGAAAAAACAACGAACACAAGGCAGAATTCCGAAATTGTTCAAGAAAATTCATGCCGGCATGAAAATTTACCGAAGTGGTGAACTAATTTTATCTAAATTTTCAAGATGAGTCTTATTTTCATGATGAGGTGCTAAAATAACGATTACAACTCGCTCTAGCGAAAAACACAACAAAACACACGTAAACAGAAAAATTTTTCATCAATTTTTCTTATCACTCGTTATTCTTTTCTTTTCATTAAATTTCAATAATTTTCAATTTACAAATATTAAAATAGATTAAAATATAATAACAAGAGATACTTCAGTTATATTTAAAATCATGGCAACCGAAGAAATATTCGACTCGGTAAGTACCACAAGTTAAATAATTTTACGTCCATAAAACACACGTCCTAATAAACACTTCCAAATTACAGTTCGAACAAGAGGAAGAAGAACAGCAGCAAACCGTTGAATATTCTTCATCCGGTGGTCGTAAACGAATGTTTTCTAAAGAATTGAGATGCATGATGTATGGCTTCGGAGATGATCAAAATCCATACACCGAGAGTGTCGATTTCTTGGAAGATCTGGTTATTGAATTCATCACCGATATGGTAAGTAAATCGTGATATAAAACCATTGCTTGGTTTAAAAATTTCACTCAATTATTGTACCAATGTTGCAGACTCATAAAGCAATGGATATTGGTAAAAGTGGTCGAGTTCAAGTTGAAGATATCATGTACTTAGTCAGGAAGGATAAACGCAAATATGCCAGAGTAAAAGAATTACTCAGTATGAATGAAGAATTGAAAAAAGCCAGGAAAGCATTCGATGAAGTGAAATATGCCGGTAAATTTTGTTATCGTAATTTGTAGCGAATGTGTTACATTCTGTATTGAATTTGATTGATTTGATTTCAGATAAATAACTGCCCAAATCTCTCATCCATCAAGTTCAAGTCGTAGGTGTCTGTATAAAGTTATGTAATTTAAATTGTGTATGTATTATAATAATTTTAAGCAATGGTATTATGATGATAGTTTCATTTTTTTTTCTAATATAATATTTTTTTAAAGAACTTCTGTTGTACAATTTTTGAATATTCAAGTTATTTGATTATTCTTTGACTAACTAGAATTCTATATACGAGTATAATATGAAACCAAAATATTTCCATTTCCTGTATCAAAAATACATATTGTTTTTCTGATTGTACTGATTATCGAAATACTTGATGTTTTAGCTTACCCATATATTTTAATATTCACCATTTACAGCGTATTAAAAACAGTACAAGTAAACTAACATTGGTATGTAAGCATTGCAAGTTAAATTCAAAAAGTCTAGCCAAATCAAGTGTTTCTAGTATCCCGGAATGAAAATAAAACCAAGTACACAAGTAGAATTATCATGTTTAATTGAAATCGTAAAATCACATTCTGACATACTCGTAAGTAAGCTGCTTATTTAGCTATTCTTTGAGCTACATTTTTAGCCGCAAGTATTGTATCATTAATACCTGTACCTTTGATTGCAGTACTAACTAAATGTAATGGTAATTTATAATAATCTATGTAACTTTCGACGGAAAGAATTCTATGATGATGTCCTACAATTTGTTGAGGTATACAATCTCTCAAAACGTTAACTTTATAAAAATCTGGCGTTGCCTGGATATTTAAAATATCTGATACATATTTGGTAGCAGTTTTTAAAATATAATCATCGGAACAACTATCTTTGAAGTAAGAATCGAATGAATGTCCACCCATCATAACCGTAAGCACAGTCCAATCCTTGAAAGGAGCATAACAGCTGTCAAATACGATACCTGAATTCAAATGTAAAATTATTAACTGTCATTTAAAATAGTTAATCTTGATTTACGTATTTATATGCATTACCTAGAATTGGCAGTTGTTCCGAAGGAGGAGCTAGAAATCCGAACCCATCAATATTGAGTAATTTCTTTGAAAATGCTAAATTTACAGTGATAACCGAAGCATAAGGAATCTTCAGAAGCTCTTTGGACAACGGATAGTGTTCTTCTCTGAGTAATTTACCTATAGCGTACGCTGGGATCGTGCTGACCAAATGTTCGAAAGGGATTTCTTCTTTATCGGTCGAGATGACTTTCTTTTTTAAACTTAATTTTACTGCTGGAGAATCTTTCAATACAGTCACATCGCTATTTTCAATCTCCTTTGATAAAGTTTGAGGTAACACTTCCATGCCATTCTGAAACGCATATGAGCTCCATTTCTGTTTCTTCTGAGCTTTTTTAGCTAAATCACCACAATGGTAACGTTGCTTTTTATCAAATAATTGCCATAGGACACCTTTGAGTACACCACCGTATTTTTGTTCCTTCTCGAAGAAATCTTGTAAAAGAAATCGAACTGATATTCGATTAGCGTCACCGCCACAAACACCACATATCAAAGGACTAATAGCATAATCGGCGATCTCTTTACCGAAACGTCTTTTAACGAAATCATATATGCTTACATCGTCGATACGTTTTATTGGTGATCTTAAGTCTTGAGCTATTGCACTAATCAAAGGTTTCGAAAACGGTGGTAGTTTTTTAAATATCGATGAGAACGATGAAGGTAATGCGTGTAATTTACCATTCACATATACGTATCTGTTTTTAGCGGCAGGATCGCTGGGTAGAATTGGTTTCAATTGATCGGTTAGCTGGAGTTCTTCTATCAAGTTTAAGGTATTTGCACCAGATTCTCCTTTCGGTCGAAGTGTTCTAGGACCTTGTTCGAAAATTAATCCGTTATCTTGCTTTTCTGAACGAATCCAACCGCCGAGCCGGTTCGATGCTTCCAACAAAAATACTTTGTGTTTGGTGTTTTTCAATAAGTAATGAGCTGTCGAAAGACCGCCGATTCCTCCGCCGAGAATTACAACTGTCATTTTATTATATTAATAATCTTAACACATATTTTAATTCAGAATTTTTAGAGTTTTGAGCTCATTTCGAATTTGAAGGAAGTTTTTTTATCAATTTTATCACATGATGGTCATGTTTTGGTTTTAGGTCGCTTTTACACGAGTAACATATTTTTTGGAATGAAATTTCAGAAAGTTGAAAATGAAATTGAAATTCTGAATTTTGATTTAAATGAGAAACGAAACTGAGAACGTTTCAGATATTTTCTGGACTAAAAGTTGTTCAGCAACATAACATTCTTCATTTAAACATATAAAATTTCACTATTTATGTAGAACGTTATAGTTGAAATTCCACTGAGTTCCACTTCACACCAAATAAATTTATTACAATTGTTCATCATCATCATTACACTTCATTAACATACTTAAAATTATTATAATTAGAATGAGATAGTTCGGTAACACCGTTAGTGAATTGATTTCTATAGGAACTGAAAACATCTTTGGTAACGTTGGATCCATTATCAGAACATTCAACTTCATTTGTACTCCTGGTACTCCGACACGAATGTTTTTTCATATGTACTCTAAGTACTCTTCTGTTATTAAACCGTTTATTACATAAATCGCAATGATAGTAAAGTCTGTTTTCAGAGTGCGACTCCATATGTTCTTTTAGAAAAAACGACTCATTGAACCGTTTCCCACAAACATTACACAAATACGGTTTATCGCCGAAATGAGCTCTAATATGTCTTTGCAAACTGGAATTCCGAGTGAATTTTTTATCGCAATGTTGACACGAGTAATTTTTCTCGTTTGTATGAGTAATCATGTGCCTCTTAAGATCACAAGATCTTCTGAACGAAAAACTGCAAGATGCACATTGATGAGGACGCTCGTTGGTATGAGTTTTCAAATGAGTCCTCAGACTAGAATCCCATCTGAAACATTTTTTGCAATACTCGCATTGATAATTAGTTTGGCCGTTGTGGATAACTTCGATATGTCTCTTGAGGTGCTGCAGATTACTGAAATGTTGCTTGCATGAATCGCATTCGAATGGTTTTTCAAGGCGATGAGATTTCAAGTGTATTTTCAAAGCAGCACGTTCGGCGAATTTATCATCACAAAACTTACAACTGAAAGGGTTTAGTTTGACGCAAATTTCGCATTTGAGATCTTTATAGACTGAATTAATAGCAGCTTTTATGGTTGAACCACATAGTTTACAAGATCTAACATTGTTGCTCATATTAGCATGTTGGCTGTGGACGTGTTTTGATAGCAGCGATTTTGTGGTAAATTTTAGGCCGCAGTGGAAGCATTGAAACGTATCTTGATCAACGGTAGAAAGTTGAGATTCATCGTTACAGCTTTGATTCAATGTTGTCTGCATCTGAAAAAGTCACAGCGGTTAGTTGGAATTTTAAAGGGTACCCTCCATTAAGAGGGCAAAATGCCCCTGTCCTCAGATTTCGAAAAAATTTTAGTATAGTGTTGGGGGACCCTAAAAAACATTTTTCGTGGAAAAAATTTTTTCGTTCCCCACCCCCCTTCGCCAGGAGGTCGAAAAAATGCGATTTTCAGGTAAAAAATTCTCAAT
>FIZU01020695.1:0-15706 GCA_900064475.1 Pseudococcus longispinus | reverse complement strand
TCCCAATAGTATTGAACCTTTTTTATGCATCTTTTTAAATGCTATTAAAAAGGTCATATGTGATTTTCACGTATCTGCAATATTCAAGGCGCTAGAGGTATTTGAAAATTTGAATCGTGAATATCTCAAGAACCGGTTCACAAAAATGAAAATAATATTAAACCTTTTTAATGCATATTTTTAAATACTATTAAAAAGGTCATGTGCGATTTTTACGTAACTACAATATTCAAGGCGCTAGAGGTATTTGAAAATTTTAATCACGAATAATTCGAGAACCGGTTCTTAGATTTTTCTCAAATTCAATAGGGTTCTATTCTCAGTAATACTTGATCTTTCATAAAAATTTCATTTAGTTTGGTCAATTATTTCGAGACTTATCGTCTGGACAAAACTCTGAGTGTATCTAGTGCCAGGTCAATTTTAATAGCTAATTTTTCGATTCTCAAAAATCAGCTAAAATTATATTTTTTTACTTTTAACTGTAGATAGAAAATTTGAAAATAGATATGAATGTAGCCCAAAAATATGATCAAGTTGTCCACCCCATCCCCTACTTCTAAATCAAGGTCTTTTGCAATAGTCATCATTAAAAAATTCAGTCGAAGCAGGAATGAGGGGGGTTGATTTTTGTTTCCAGGTTTACTTTTCAAATATAGTAACCCTAATTGATACGAATACGAAAAAATTTTCAAAAAAAGTTTTGTCGATTTGACGAAAGAATAAGTATCTTTCGAAATCAAACGAACAAAAGGTCGAATAAGTCGAAAATAATTATGTTCTTCGAAAAACACCAGGGGTTCCAAAAATTTTCGTATTAAACAAATTTAGAATATTCTGGAAAGAAAAAATTCAAGCACAGAACAATAGAACGAGCTGGCGTCATTTCTCGGTACATTCCAACTCCAAAACCTCTTCCACTTTTCACCATACAGATAACACATGACACATATTCATCCATCTTTAAACCTAAAAGCATTGAAATAAAAGATTTGCGTCTTAAAAATACGAAATAAATCGATTGATTCCAAAGCTTGCAACGACACAACCAAAGCATAATCTACTTCACCTTTTTTTTTGTCTGTACAAAAACAGATCAAAACCTGAATACATCTATTCGTACCATTCTTAGTTGACCTTTTACCAAAGGTTCGCTCGAGTTGAAGGCCAAGCCGCAAAGCACCTTTTCTCGGTCCATTTCTCCCAATAATTAGAGAAGTAGGTTCGTATTTCAAAAGTCATTTGTATTGTACAGTTGACAATGATAGAATACAAGGGATGATAGGCACTACGTAGTTTGCAAATCGGCAAGGGCAAGTTCGTTTACCCTATTTTTCCAGGTATGCGAAAAGATTTCAAACAGTACACCTTTTTTTTCTTAAAAAAAAAACCACATCGCAGGTTAACAAACTTGCTGAAAGATTATCGAGTATATAACACACGGCAGGACAGTCGCGACAGATAGTCGCGTGTGCGAGAGTGACAAAAGAAATGGAATACAAGGGAGAAGCCCGATGAATAGATTTTTTCGTAGAATCCGAATCGTATACGAAAGCATATGGGTAGAAAGGTGTCACGAGTACGAATGACCTTTCTGATATATTTACGACTGATGAAGAGAATTCATCTAGATTGAAACTAAACGAACGAAATCTATACAGACCATTAATATAAAGAGGCCGATTTTTTTCTTCTTTTTCAAAAGAATTCAAAAGTTAAACGAGTAGTGAAATGTTTTAAAGAATAGAGTGCACCGATGCGAAAAAAAAGTGAATTTCTAATTCAATAGCGTGGTTTCCAAGAATTCTGATATGTTTGAAAAAATTTGGCATACCTAGGTGATTTATTTGTTTGATGTGGTTACTAACGAGCTCCAATGCAAATTTTTTTCTTTCTACAACAAGTACTCGTAGATACAAACGAAGTGTTATATTTTAAATATAATTCTAGAGATTGCTACTTGTACACATTTTTAAATCGAAAAGTACGAGTAATTGATTATTATTTTTTATATCAACGCAATATTTTCTTCAAATTTTATGATTTTTTATAAGAAACATTCGCGAAATTTGACGAAGTCTATTTCTGTGATTAAATAATTATCCAAATAAGGAAATACAATTCAATGTTCAAAATCAGAAACACATTGGCTCAGCTGGAAAAAGTACCAAAACCAAGCTGGCGGTTTCAACTTTCAAGAAGTTTGGATTAAATATTTGTTTATAAACCAAAATTTTGTCAAACATTCAAACATTATTTCTAATTTTCGAGTTGATAGAAGGATTAGAATAACCCTGGCTCCCTTCTTTCTAACCCGTTTGTGTCCAAGAGAGATCTGATGGGTAAAATTGAATAACTTATATTGCATCATGTAGACTGAAGTCTAGGACGACCCTTAATTTCAACTATTGAATTTTTTTGCTTTCATCCCTCAAAATTGTCCCCCCTTATGAGAAAATAATACTGAATTTCAAGCGGTTCTTTCAAGCTTCACATTTTTAAAAAATTAAAAAAATTGAAATTAAATGAAATTTTTGATTTTTTTCATTCCAAGTCATCCCAATATTCCTTTTGATCAAAAATAACCACTAAAATGTTCAACACATCTTCCCAGTGTGATAAAAGTGAGAGTTTGAGGGGGTTCAAATTTCAGTCTACTTAAGCAGCTGCCCGATTTCTAATTGGAGGAAATGACAGAAATTTGAGTAATTTTTTAATAAAAGGGGAAGTATTAAGAGGGAATGAAGCAAAAGAAGTGAGAAATGAAAAATTTTTAATGGCATCTTCATTTTTTGGAGTATAAAACACCTAGAAAATTTAATTAAAATGAGGCCAGTTACTCACAGGGGGAGGGTGTCGAAAAAGAAATGATTCAATGTAGAAAAGGTAGGTATCCTTTACTTTGTTCGAAAAAAAAATCACAATGAGCGCAAGAAAAGTGAGGGCGAAAATTTTCAAATATTTGTACCATTTAGCAGATTTTGAAAAGTTCACCAACTTTTCTCACATTTTGCCAAAATTTTTCAACTTTTCAACAAAAATTTTTGATTTGAACTAAAATTTCGTACGGGAAATCGTAGCTTTCAAGATTGACTAATGTTTTTTGAAAAATGGCGATTTCTGTGATAAAATAAAAGTAAAGGTGGACCCCCCCCCCCCTTCAACACTTTGAAACTTCCTTGCAAGCGATGGACGAAAAATTTTCACTCTTACTTTGATCTCGATACAGGAATCAAAGATGAAAATTTCGAGAAAATGATTGCTGAGACGTAAGATTTCTTTAAAAATTGCTGTCGAGCCAAATTGTACAGGTATTTCATGTATTTATATTCAAAAAATGTAGCGATTGAAAATTTTTCCTCGAAAATATTCACAAAATAATGTACGAAGCAGAATTTGAGAAAATTTTACCTATTTTTTCAAATACAATTTTTCATTGTTTTTCCAAAAATATGTTATTGAAATTCTGAAAAAATTTGAAAGCAGGTTTCCTGTGTAAATTTTTACTGTAAATTAAAATCCTCTTTTAATCTCTTCAAGTATTTTCAATTTTGAGTCATTTAAGACATTAAAATATCTGAATTACAAACTCAAAATTTGAAAATTTTTTAAAATGCATAATGCAAAAAAAATTGCAAGGCAAGAAAATATAAATTTTTGTCTTTTATCTCTTTTTTTTTTGAAAGATGAATAGTTGAGTACAACTAATTTCAATTTCCACTGGCGAAAATGACTTCCTGTCTAAGTTCACTTCAGTCTATAAAATTATTTCATCCATCAGACCTCTTTTGAGCACAAAATGGTCGATTGAGAACTTAGAATGAGATAATCGTTCAATTTTCATTCTCATACTCGATTTATAGAAATTCAAAAACGTGCTTTCGACCTTACCTAACATTTCCCCCAATTTCCATCACGAAAAATCAACTTCGCCTCGAAAAAATTGGTATTTTTTTTAGCTTCGTTCTTCTCCACTCAACTACCCAAAATCTAGTTAAAATCCTCTTATCTTCGCTCAATTGGTTTAATCATTAGCAACAAAATCCCATATCTACACACCACACCTTCGAAAACTACAAGTATACACTAATAATAACGATGATTTTAATTACAACGGTAGCTCGCTGGCGTTGGAGATGGAAAAAAATAATTTTAATTGCATACGGGTCATAGTTCACTTACAACTTTTATCATCAATACCTACCAATACCAATATTTGAAAAAAATTCGTCTGTATAATTACATTCGATAACGATAAACCACCAGATAACATTAATTACAATGTGCACAACACATCGAGGAAATTTTCGTACTAAAAATTCGCAAGATGTAAAAATTATCCGTAAAAAAGCAGCAAATAGGTAACTCGTACGAATAACCGTGAAAGTGATTCGACCTCGGAGATAGTGACATCTTTCGTCCGTCAAAAAAAATCCATCAAACACGTCATCCTTGCTCGATACACTTTTCCAGCTCATTACGCAACTTCTCAACACGTCACAATACAGAACAGATACACGCACCAGGAAGACCACGTCCGCTTATGACATTGAAATTATCTCTCTTTCAATTTCAAACTAGTTCGAAAGTTCTTTGTGATAAGTGCAAACCGCCTTCGAAACGAATGCGAAATGCACAATCGATCAATTCGATTCGTCGTTTTTTGTGGTGATGCTGATGGTGAATTTTTTGTGTCTCGTCATCGCACAACACACATCACATCGTCCAATTTGTCAACCGAGCGACGGCCAATTACAAAATACCGCATACGAAACGTCTACATAATTAATTTTCATTTCCTTTCAGCGAGCTCGCGAGTCGTGTAATATACTCTACCAACGATCCGATGCTCGTACGTATTTACGTATACCCACAGTATTAATAACACATTTACACACGTACACAAACGCGCATAAATTCACAACAAACTGATTAATGTAGGTCAACGAAAACGAAACCGGTTTCAATAATTCCATCATACATAATTCCCATTTTTTTCCATTTCAATTACCACCACAATAAAGCGTGTACGAAAAACCGAAAAATACGTACGCGTACGAAAAATTACGTCGTAAAATCCTTTTGTCTTTTTCGGTTTCATCACAAACACTAAAATATTCCTAATGTACAAAGACCAGCTAGACCTAAGAATAGATGCATGCAAATGCAAGCCTTACACCGATCTTATCTTTTGTCTACATTATGTATCGCAAGTACGTAAATTTATCGCCATCGTCGTTAAAATTCATTCATTTGTACATCGAAAAATCACTCGACAATTTCGACCATCTGACAACATCGCATCGCGTTCATTACTACCGACAACGACGACGTGACGTGAACTTGGCGTAAAAATTGTTTCGCAACGTTTACGAGTTCTCTCATCTCATTATCAAGCGATAAAAAATTAATCGTCGTATTGTAAATACACGCGAGTGAGAGTAAACTCTTTATCTACGAAAAAAGATTCGATTAAAAAATTATTATATAAATAACCTAACCTAACTATTCGCTCGACCAACTCGTAAACCGGTAATGAGAATTAAATGAAGTAATTTTCGAGGTTAATGTTTGCAGGGTTTTCCAATTTTTTTTATTCAATTTGGTTACCTAGGGTGGGGATAGGAAATAAAAAAACTGAATTAAAAAAATAGAGTTGTAGGTGAAAAAACTTGGACTATTTGGTGAAAAAAGCGAACTTTTTCATTAACAAGATAACAGTCTCTACGACTTATGCAGCGCATGCATAAAACACATAAATATTTACTCGTCGACATATGAAAATGATTTATTTCACCTTCACCAAAAAGGAAATCGTCGAGTATTTGTGTGATAAAGTTTACTAAAACCGGAGGTACCATAACATGTAGTTTTATCAAAAAAATTATAAAAATAACACGTTTTTGTATTGTATTTGGGTGCGAATATACAATTTGGAAACCACTTCCTCGATCGAATTTTCTACGACGAAGTTGAGTATATCTACAAATCATTGTCTTTGTTACTAAATTCGGCAGAATTTTCTATAAATTAATAATAGTTTTCGAGATATCGATGTCATGCCATTTCTGTGTGATAGGAAATCCTTAACTTTGCTGTTTTCTTTGATAAATTTAAAGAAAATTTTAATTAGGTACTTTTTGAATTGATTAATCAGAAGACAGAATTCGAAAGACGAGAACATGTTTACAAACACTCGCAAAGTTCAAGTTTATATCTTGTTTTCAAAGAAATGTGGGAAAATTATAGCACAATAATTCAAATAAATATTGAACCATGGATCCAAGATTCATGTTGGTATTATTTTTCCAGAAAATCAACGAAATTTTTTTACAAAATTGCAAGGGAATGAAATGTAAAAAGATTCGAGGTAATTTACATAAAATCAGTTATTTATTTTGACATGGATATGTCTTATGGCGGGAGGGGTGGGGAGTGGGTCAATCTGAAAATTTTGTCCATTTTTCGTGTCTATAAATTCGGTCCAGAAATTCCTTGACGATGACTTTTAGACATTCTGCCAGACTTTTTCAACTTGGAAAATTTCAGAGATAATGCTGATTTTCAAACACTTTGCCAGACAAACATTTAGATTTTTTGAGCTTGGAAAATTGACTTTCAGGCATTTTGTCAGACTTTTTCGAACTTGGAAAATTTTTAAAAACTCAAATTAATTTTTCTACTTGGAAAATTTCAACTTTATGGACTTGAAAAATTTCAAGATAGTTTAAATTGCAGACGTTTTGTCACACAGGGTTTTACGTAAGGCTGACCTTTAGACATTTTGTCGGACTTTTTTGAATTTGGAAAATTTTTCAGATTTTTAGTGATTTTTTTGTGCTTGGAATTGGATTTTTAAAATTTTTCAACAAAATGACTTTTAGATATTTTGTTTGATTTTTTTGAACTTAGAAAATTTTTCAAAATTCAAATGACTTTTTGGACTTTGAAAATTTTAAGAAAATTTCAAGTATCACAACTTTATGGGTTTGAAGAATTTGAAAAATACATATCCAATTATCCATGTACCACCATGTCTATTCGAAAAATGGATCTATTTCGAAAACAATGCAACCTCATTTCATCTACTTTCGTATCATAGATTTCAAAGGTACGAGCACCTCAGACAAAATTTCAAATTGAACGAACTGAGTAGCGCCCGGCGTGTAGCCAGAACCCAGAAAGTCATCCAAGGAGAGGGGGATGTGAAAAATGTGATTTTTTAAAACATTTCAAAAAATCCAGTATTTTGTTAAAATAAGATATAGGCAAAAAATGTATCTAAATTCCTTCTCAATTATGTCAAGAATTTTCAACTGATTATTTACATATTATAACTAGGATAACCTAACTTTTTTTCATATATCATATTTGACAGTTAGTCAGCTTGAAAGTTACAAACATTTCTTGACAAATCACATCACCCTGGTGAAATTTGAACCTGTCCATATTTCGAGCAAAAAAAATAATCACACATTTTAACCAAAAAAACTATTTAATATTTTTTGCCATTTTTTAAACCAAAATCTAATTTAAAAAAAATCAATGTCACTTTTTCATTATTTCGTGTAAAAGTAATTTTTTTGAATTTTATTCGAAAACAATATTTTAAAATTTAATCAAAGAATAATTTTTTGGATTTTGTGCGATTTTTTTCAAAAGAAATTTTTTTAATTTTCTTGAAATAAATTTTTAAAATTCTATCTTTTGTTTAAAATTTTTCCTGAGATTTTTTTTGATTCTCATTGAATTTGTTAAACAAATTTTTGAACTTATTATCTATCAGAAATAAAATTTTTGAGTAATTTTCAAAAGTTCTAATTGAATATTTTTCAAAAACGATTTTTTTCGATTTTTTCTAAAAGCATTATTTATTGAATATTTGTAACTAATTTTCAAAATTTTGTCCAATAAAAAATGTATAAAATTTTGCATTTCTCATTTTTTGCTCAAAAAGTAATTTTTTTACATCGAAATACGGTATTGAAAAAAATGTTTACTCAAGATTAAAAAAAAAATCAAGATGAATGATTTAAAAAAAATCAAAAATCACTACTTTTTGCATCACAATACAAACATTTGTTACAGCTTGAAAAAATGATCAAATTATTCAATCCCCGATGGATTTATGAATTTTAATTCAAAAAGCATAATATACTTATTTTGATATTTTCGAGTAGAGTTGAGTAAAAATAACTAGGTAAGTATTTTTCTCTGTCATCATCGCCTGTTAGATATTTGTATCTTGGAACATTGAAAAAAATAATAATACAACAAACCAAAGAATTTATTGGATTTGTAGTCCCTCCAAATTCAAAAATTGGCATTTTCATCGTAGAATAAATTTTTTGGTCGTCTTCAAAACTTGTGACCATATTTTGCTTTGAAAAATAATTGGGGGGGGGGGGTAAAACCTTTCACTCCTTCAAATTTGAAATAAGCAAATTTTTTTAATAATCTTGACGATTTAATTCAAACTCAGAAATACTAATTACTATTGATAATAAGAACTTGCTTCGATTTTTGAAATTAGTTTTCTGCTTTTGTTTTTGCATAATAATGTTTTTCAAATTGATTAATAAATTTTGAATAATCGATTAATAGAAAAAATCGTGTTTTTTAATCTAGCTAACATGCAATCAAATGACAAGTCAAACCACTAGTCATGTGACTACTGTTCTCTGGATGTATCTTGACATTAAAATTAATCGATTAATACTCGATCATTTCCATTTTTTTTTCATTTGTATTTCAAAATCTCTCACCTCTGTTTTAATAATGGAGAGGAAAAAGCCCCTCCCGACTCTCCATAATCATTTCTATTTCCATACTACCCATGAAAGTAAAAACATAGGATATGCTTTTGTGTTTTCTGCTGTGTCAAACTGGAATACACAATACAGTCTGACCGCTGACGTAATGTCTGATTTTATCTAGTTGTAAGTTCAAAGAGTAAGACACAATGTGATCATGTCTCGTAAAATGTATAAAAATCAAATTTTGAAACAGTCTAAATTTTTCAAAGTTCAGAAGTCAACTGACCACTTTATAAAATGTTTCAAAATCGAAAAAATCAGAATTTTTGAAATTTTCCAAGTCCAAAAAAATCGTTTGAAATCTGAAAAAATTTTCGAGTCAAGAAAATTAAAAATAGTTTGACAAAATGTCTGAAAGTCAGCGTGGTTTCTAAAATTTCCAAGTCCAAAAAGTCAATGGAAATCTTAAAATTTTTCCAAGCCAAAAAAATCTAACAAAACGTCTATAAGTCAGCATGACGGAATCTCTTCCATCTGGGCTGAGTCCCAGACGTTGACAGAACCGAAATCACCCAGACAAACTTGACCGAGACGATTACGAATGCTAATTTTACGAAACCCTGTGCACTTGGTTCGGCTAATTTGTCATTACAACGAACGAACAAGGACGTAGCGAGAGAATAATTCTCTTGTGAGGTTATTACGGTATAATATGGGTCCGCTTTTTAAACATCATCGTCATATTGTCACATACTCGCGTTTAATTCGTAATTAAGTCGGATTAATTGTACGTATATGCGTATAAGTTACATTTTACGACAGCGACGACAGACGAATTAAAAAAAAATGGTGAAAAAAGTACGATTAAGAGAAGAAATTACCAACAGTACGTGCGTGTCTAAAATATAAAGACACGCTTCGAGTAATGAGTAAATTTACACCTTAAAATTTGTATATACTCGTACGTTCGCGCATATAAAACGGAAGTGTTAATTTTGGCCTTACTTAAGCTCTGTCCAAGCTAGGTTATTAGTTTCCCAACAAGATTACCAGTATTACTAGGTTAATTGTAACCGATGGCGGTAACGAGGTTTTTGACGCTATGACGAGTCTAGTGTACTGTACTGGTTTTCTTGGAAATTATGTAATACGAGTCGATGTACGGAATACCCTCCTCGCTGCGTTAATTTACTTACGTATGATTCGTTCGTAGGTGATTTACATCGGTATATAATTTATATTGTACGTAGATAAATTGTATGTAATTCGATGTTCGATCGAATTTAAATCGAATAACAAGGTATAATGATGCAACTTGAACGAACTACTTGGTGTTTTAATTTCATTGCATAACCTTGAACTTGAAGGTTTCAAATGTCAAGTATCGAGTTCTCTAGTCCATACAGTGGTATTTTTCTTCCTTCTATCAACCGAACCTATATTGTTAGTTACTAATTTTCCCTATTGTGCAATGAAACTGATCGAAAAATTATGTACGAGGTGGTACGACGATTGAATTTTTAATGAAAAAACTACACGTAGGTATTTTTTTTTTCGTATTTCGTTGGATTATGTCGAAGATTCGATATGAATTATCGCGACAACTTGTCAATTTACCTATATGGGTATGTAATGAATTTTATATTACATATTCCTATATGTAATGCAAGTATAATGTATTATCGAAAGTTGGAATTCCCGATAGAAAGTCTTTTATGACCTCTTTGATTATTATGCAACAAATATCTGCATGTATTTTAAAATCGATTTGTATTTTTCAGCAAGTTGAATTTGTTCACGATGAATTTTTCATTCATTAATGTGAATAATTTATTGTAATAATCTAATTTTGGAATTTTTGTGCATGATTTGTATGTTTTTCTTCTTAAAATGAGCTTGAGCGGTGGTGTAGATCGAAATTTTCAGGGCGAAGTGAAACATCACTATTTCAGTCAGAAACAAAAATCGAAAAATCATACGGAAGATTTTTGAAAGAATTTTAAGATGAATGAGGAGAGGTCAAAATTCGATATTTTTTGAATTTATGACGAAATTTTTTCGACCTTGAGTGGGCTTACCCCCACCCTTGGTTACTCCACTGGTTGTCAGTGTATAAATTAGGCCAAAATTTACCAAATATTTCAATAATGATTCATCAATTTTGAATTTTTATGCAAATTTTTTAAAATAATGACCATTTGTAGGTATTCATTCCAAGAAATGTATCTGAGTTAAAGGCTCACTTTGAACATATCTTTGAGCCACTTTTATACCTTTAAGGGATTGGGGTATAAATGTATAAGACCTCTTACTATCCTAATTTAAACCTCTTGAACTCAAATTCGAAATTAGTTTCGAAATAAGACGTAGGGAAATCACATCACATTTATTGAATGAGCATTAGGTCAATTTTTGAAATTTTTTTGGACCCCCCCCCCTCGTCAATTGGTTGCACATATGGAGAAAATAATTTCCCATTTTCTATTTTTTATTCAACACAATTTTAGTGGAGGGGAGGAGCTCCTCTATTTTTAAAAAAATTGTAAAAAATTGTAAAAATTGTAAAAAATGTAAAAATTTCAAAGTTTTTAAAAATTTTAGGTAAAATGGTTACAACGTAGATACTTTCACCCAACAAGACCATTTTCAACGATTTTTCACCTTTACCCCTGTTTTTATGGACCATTAAAAAAATTTATTTTTGTATTTTTTTCGATATTCGAAAAAAATCAGTAAAAAATATTTTTATAAACATTTTAAAATGGTCTTCAGACAGCTTATTTCACTCTAAAAGACCATTCATAGAATTTTTTCATCGTTGTCGTACCCTTAAGAATTTTTCAAAAAGTGAAGAAGAAATATGGAAAATGAAAATTCCTGAATATGAAGACGAAGATGTAAAATTGCCATGGGCGTTGAGACCCTTTTAATACTAAAAAATTGTTTTCAAACTTTTTACACTTTTTTTTCGAATAACGAAAAAAATACTAAAAAATGACAATTTTTTCAATATCCCATAAAAACAGGGGTAAGGATGAAAAATCGTCGAAAATGGTCTTGTAGGATAAAAGTAGCTGCGTTGTGACCATTTTACCTAAAAATTTCAAGAACTTCAAAATTTTTACATTTTTTACAATTTTTGTTATTTTTTCAAAAATAGGGGAGCCCATGCCACCACTCAAATTGAGTAAGAGAAAAAATAAAAAATAGGGAATTATTTTCTTCTTGGGGGGAGGGGGTAACCTCTGCAAAAATTTTAAAAATTGTCAAAATAAGGACTACTTTAATGTGCATATTGTACTATAGCAACTGATTCGTGCTGAATTGACAGAATTTTTCCATTTTCGGAAGGAAAGGTCTTCTTTACTTCAAGATAGAAAAAAATATATAGAATAAAAAATGACTGATTTTCAAAGTACTACAACTTTTGTCTGAAACTTTTTTTCGTATCGTCCAATTTGCAAATTTTTTCACCCAGGTGTCCCCAAAAAAAAATTATATTGCAGCAAAAAATCACGATACGACAAAAAACTTGGAACAAAAGTTGTTCAGCATGAAAAATTTATAATTTTTTATTCTGTAATTTTTTCCCCATTTTGCAGTGGTGAGAAGCCATTCTTATTAAAAGATAGGAATTTATGCATAAAAAAGCATGAACTTTTACGAAAATTGACCATTTTCGGTGACACAAATTCCACGATTGTGCCACTTCTTCACTTTCAATCGCGAGAGTAATGATGGATTCCAGTTCAGAAGAGTCGAATTATATATAAATGATACCAAAGTTACCCCTATCGCCTCAAGTGCAAAAATAAGGACGTTTCCAATCCTAAAATCTCCTCCTGCACACCCCCAAAGGCAATTTTTCATGCTCCTTTTCTGATTTTTTTTTTGAGTCATTTTAAAAGAAAAAGCACATGTCAGCTAATGTTCAAAAAAAAAAAGTATACCCTGCTTTTTTCATTCTAACCGTTTTATAGCCGCATTAGCTTACACTTGGATGACGTTGAATACCCAAAAATAAGTGGTCAATGGCCGTGACTGTTCAACTTTGCAACGTAATGTTTACGTTTGCATTTTCATCTTCGCCTCGTCGATTCGTCGTTTCGCTATAATAATTCGAAAGTTCTTTTTTTTCACTCTTTCCAAGTCGATCGACTATTCTTTTCAGACCACTGATTTCGGCATTTAAATTTCTGGTTTCGTCGTTATGTAAACCGCACGCTTTTAAAAGTGGTTTGCACTTACAGACGACTTATCCATTTGTCAACTGGTTTCGCGTTTGTTAACAGAGTATAGAGATGCGACAAGCGCATAGTTTTCACTTTCGTACGCTATTGTATACATATTCACGATAATTCGTGACCAGTGGTGTCTAAAATATGGCGATATTTTCCCATCATCCGCATTTCCATGCACCGTGCATCGTACAACGTCATTTATCTACGAACATGCGAGCAGACGTACGAGTATCAAGACGGTAATGAATAATGCGACTGAATGTTCCAAAAATAACCCGTTTCCGTTTCAAAACAAGATGAAAACGAAGGTCAAAGCCACTGATACTCGTACGATCGACCGGAGAAAAAAAATTCCAAACGACCTTGACGCGAAGAAAATTGCAAACGTTGGTGTATAGATATGGTTATCTTTGTCTAGCACAATTTATTAGTATACCAGCACACGTCAACGTATAAAAGTCCATTTTCTTCATCGTAATATGCATTCGTTCAACGATCTTATGAATTTTTTTGCCAACTACTACAATATCACCCATTCACCCTCATCCTTAATATGGTAATTTTTGGACGATTCGAGAGAAAAACATCTGCTGGGATACGTATAGATAGTATATTAAACCTAATGAAAACAAAAAGGAGAAATTTAACGCGTTTATGCGGAACGTCTACTGTACGAATTTATAATTCGCTGATTATTTATATTTATCGTGTTTCTTTTCGATTCGACGCAACTATTTTACAACTTGTAACGATCTCTTTTCATTCGGTTGTAGCGGAATCGACAGCACATATGCTATTACGTAGATAATATATTAGGAAGAATTCAATTTGATAAGAAGTTGGTTATTATACAAAGTTCCAAATGTTGATACGTAGGCCCAAACGTAATAATTTATTCTCAAAATTAAATGGGCTTTATGGATGATGAGATTAAAAAATTTTCGTTAATTTTTTTGCGAATTTTATGGCCGTCTCGAATGAGAAATCTTGCTAGATAATTCCAAGAGATCATACAGAGAGACAAACATAGGATTAAAATGTGTTCACAGGTTAATTAACAAGAGGAACGAGCCAAATGAATAATAAAATTCAGAGTTGATCAAAAATTTAATAAATTTTAAAATTAGAATTTCACGCATAGCTCCTACAATTTTCAGGCAAGGCCATTTGAATGCATAATCATTAATCAACTATATTTGTCACTCTGAGCTTTGCAATTAGCAAGGGGTTTCATTTGAAACGGATAAAAAAAATTGTTGAAATAAACGAAAAATAATTATTTTACTATTTTTGGAAAATCAAAGCTCTTTTTGTTGTTCTCAGAATACTAGGTATCACCTGCAGGCTCGGCTCAAGGATTTTCTCTGAGGGGGGCTGATATAAGTTATTCATGATTACATAAATTTTCGATCACTTTTCACACATACTTGCCTTGACCAAGGTGGGGGGGGGCGTTAGTTTCAAAGTTCTGATTCTGATGACATTTTTTCAGATTTTCTGACTCCACAAGCAAATTTTTGAAAATTTTCCATTCAAAATCAGAAATGAACATATGCATTTGTACCTAACTATTTTCAAAAAAAAAATCATCAAAGTGAATGAGTTAGAATAATTTTTGCATAGATGATTTGCAATTTTTATGTCAAAAAATCATCGGTCAAATCATGTTTTAATTGAAAGTATTACCTAACATTGTGTAATTTTAATTTTTCTTCGCTTCGATAAATTATCAAAATCATTGAGGTGAGCTAAAGATGCTAAAATGAAAAGAAATGGATACTGTCTGAAGCTCTGAACCTCACAATTGTGTAAACTACAGCTACTGGTCAAAAAGAGGTTCAAATTTCAAGATTTTTTTTGTAATTAACGATTTTCATGAATCATCGGATTTTTTAAACTCATAATTTTAATTGAAAATGATTTTGATTTAAACTTGATTTTTCATTAAAACACATAATTTTGAGAGGGAGAGGAGGAGAAGGGATAATTCTACCCCAGCCCCCCTCCAAAAGGGCATATTTTCCAATCAAAGTATAACAATTGTTCTCCCCCTCTATCTCTCCACTTTCAGGAAAAACATTGAAACGACATAAATGTACCTACAGTTCAACGTTGCCAACCCTCAAGATTTTTCAAGATTTCAAGAATCTCAAGATATTTACAAGATATTTCAAAAAAGTATCAAAAAATCTCAAGATTTTCAAAGTTTTCAAAAGATTTATTCAATTTTACGAAATTACGACGAAATTGACTGGAAATTACTCAGTTTCTATTTTAAAATCATGTTTCCTTTGATATTATTGTTTTAATGTTTTTTCATGTTTCTTACTTTAAATTCATCAAGTTTTTCTAGATCTTACTGTGATAGCATTTTTTCACATTTGAAAAAAAATGTATCATTACTTTTTCGTTGATCTCATTTCGATTGTACTTTTTTAAAAATTTATCAAGTTTTCGTCGTATTAAAATGATCGAAAGTTGAAATATGAGTCAAAAAAATGTTTGCTTTTTTTTAAAAAGACAGTACCTAATTGTACAAATTTAAAACTCCAAAACTTGAATTATTGAAAACATCGTAAAAATTCCTTTAAAACGATACCCATATTCAGGGTGTCTAATAGGTCGTGAAGTCATGAAACGTCATCATTTTGGAAGGTGGGTCATGAAAGTCATGAAAAAGTCATGATTTCAGCTCAAAATTGACTTCCA
>FIZU01020694.1:0-22556 GCA_900064475.1 Pseudococcus longispinus | reverse complement strand
GACTTGAAAAAACTTTCAGATTTTCATTGACTTTTAAACATTATGTCAGACTTCTTTAGATTTTGAAAATTTTTCAGATTTTCATTGACTTTTAGACATTATATCAAATTTTTTTGGGAATTGGAAAAAAATTTTAAATCAGCAAAAGCATATCCTATGTTTTATAGTTTCATGGGTAGTATGGAAATGACGGTGTCTTTTCTTCCATAAATATGGATTTTCTGGCTGAACCAAGGATCCTACAGAAGAAAATGTTGAGAATAAAGATTGTAGAGATTGAAATTTTCTTTCTCCGTAAGACGATTGCTTTATTTCTAGAAAGCTTAGTTTTTGGGATCTTTTGTAGTCAAAGTTCGTAATGTAAAAAATTCATATCAATTATTAAACTTTGACTGCAAAAATCACGAAAACTGAGCCTCCTAGAAAAAAATCTGATCGCATTACAGAAAGAAAATTTCAATCTCTTCACTTTTGATTTTTAGCATTTTTTTCGTAGAACCCTTGGTTTGGCCAGAAAATCCATTAGGTATAGGGGAAGCTCAGACAAAATAAAAATTATAATTTTTCGGCGATGGTATTTCCTTTTTCGGAACGGTAATTTTAATACCTTTGCAAGCCGGTGAAGTACCAACTAATCCATCAATTATTTTCTCACTCACGACGACTCTGCCTTCACCCTCGTGGAATAAGCTTCTGACTCTTGAGAGAGTTGGCGTAGCGTTGTGGTTCCTTTAAATATTTTACTGAATTTTTTTTTTTTCATTCTAAAATATGACTTCCTATTTGGTCCCTTTACCCTGTATATACTAATTAATATTTGTTCTTATTTTCTACAGAAACATGATTTTAAAAAACCTGTTTTTTCTTGGGGGGGGGGGGGGTAATACCCTAGTCTGCGATTTCTCAGATCATCTAGTTCCTGTCTAATCTTCTTTGGGTTTCTGTAATTCTGATTTTAACCATATATTTGCTATGTTTTAGGTTCCCTATTTTGCCCTTTCTTCTTTTTTTCGTTTGTCATCTAATTTTTTTTCTGTTGCGAACTGTCTTTTTGTACGAAGGTTTTTCGTACTTCAACTTTTCTAATTTCTTTTTTCTCTCGCGTTCTTTATTGTATCACGTTTTTTTTCCCGGAGTAGTGAGAAAATTCGTCTGGAAAAAGAAAGGATGCTCGTTCTCGGTTGAATGACATTTTAACGACTTCGCACGCCGTTTGATACAATGACAAGTTGACAGACGTATTTGATACCTTTTAGCCTGCTCGGCGTTTTTCCCTACCGCAGCGATATCGCTGTGATGGGTGCTCGTCTCCGTCCCACACGAGTCAGGGTAATTGGAAACATTTACCGATTGATTGGACACGTTGTTATAGGGTCGTCGATGCGTCTTATCGAAAATGCGAATAAAATTTTCGTACCAGGAGTGATTTTTATTCATCTATGTTCTCGTTTGTCGTAACAGGTACAGGCTAGAAGTGGCCGGTAAATCTTTGCCAGTATTGACGAATCTGGATAAAGGGAAATTCGGCGTCATTGTGTTCGAAAATTTCAACAAATATTTACACATGGATAAATGGAACCGGGAATTGTTAGATAAATACTGCCGAGAGTATGGCGTCGGAATCGTAGGTTTTATACCACCGACCGAGCAAAAGATTACCGAACAGTTACGAGGATTTCCGTTGGTTATTCGTACTCGACTACAGTTAAAGGTACGTGAACGTATAAAGGACCAAGTTGAATTTCTTAATTGGTACGATTTGTTAGGGAAATATACCATATGGTCGAATAAATTATCCTAGTTTGCATTTACTCCACTTCGCCTAACTCCAGACCAGGATTTATTCGAGGTGGTTTGATTTGAGCTCGTGTTTTTCCCACTTTGCTTAGCTATAGTTTTGGGAAAAGCGTGACTACGTTCGACTTTATTTATATGTAGTTTTCCGTATACCTAAGGTATTAATTCGAGTGCGGATTTATTTGCAGGATGCAACTTTGAACGCAGCTTCGCCAATTTTAAGGCTGACTAGAGCCGGAGAAACGGTTTGGGGCACTTTGCCAGGCGACGATTGGTCCATATTCGAGTCGAATCATTCGACGTATGAGCCTTTAGAATGGGCTCATAATAATTCCGAAGCTGTGGACGAAGGAAGACCTCAGCTTTTGACTACGATTATCCAAGTACGTTGAATCGAATCGACTGCAGTAGAGTTGGAGAAATATGTTTTAATTCGGGTTCTTTTACAGGATCGAGGAGAATTCGACGGTATTCAGAGGATAATGTTCGGTTCGAGTTTGCGATTCTGGCTGCATAGATTATTGTTCCTAGATTCGTTGTCGTATTTGAGTCACGGCCAACTCAGTATTAATTTAGAAAGGTTGATTTTAATCGACGTTGATGATATTTTCGTCGGCGAAAAAGGAACTCGTTTGAGACCCGATGATGTCGTGGTAATGAGCCCTTTCGTTTTCGCTATGGTTACTTTGTATTTGAACACGCGACCGAGGCCTTTTTCCGAGGCTTTTTCGGTACCTACGAGTATCTCGTTTGCGATGATGGTAATTTGTTTTGTTTCGTAGGCGCTGCTCGAAACGCAAGAAAGGATACAGAAATTAGTTCCGGGGTTCAAATTCAATTTAGGATTTTCCGGCAAATATTTCCATCACGGCACGACCGAAGAAAATTTAGGAGATGATCTTATCTTAGGTAATTAGTTGGGTAATTATGTATTTTTCGAGTATCTGCGAAGGGTTCGTAAGGGTAAAGTTTCGGTGTAATTTGCAAGTTTTGGCGATGAATGTACGTACTTGATACGAGTACGATAGTGTGGTTGTTTTTTTTTCTTCTATGAGTTTGATTCGACCTAAGTGTGTGAAAACTTGAAAAAGTGTTGAATTTTTTATGTTGCTGAATGAAATTGAATCTTTTTGTACGATAGACGACAAAAATCGTTGATTTAGAGTGGTTCGATTTCGGTTTGAAATTTCCAAGTTGATGGGTGGTTAGTAAAATTATTAACACTTGAATTTTTTGTTATATTATGTAATTGTGGTAAGACATATGTCAAAATTCTGGGAATTTATTGACTCCTACTCTTTACTTTTTTCATCTTTGGATTGAAAAGAAATTCTAAATCAATCTTCAAAAAATTTTACAATGTTTTTCGTTGAAAATTTCGTTACAATGTCTTGAATTTTCATAAAAATTTGTAGAATCTTCGTTGAAAAAGTGAGCATTAAAAGTATAGAAAATTTCGTAACAATTTTTTTTAACATTGATAAAAATCGTTGAAAACTTTCAAGTGCATCAAATACCACAAAACCGTCACAACATTCTCTAATTTTCATAAAAATTATTAAAATTAATGCAAAAATCATAAAATTTTGAAAACTATGAAAATTATAGCTGCAGTTTTTACGAGACTGTCGATGGATTTCTTTTTTTTTTTTAAATGTTTCTTAGAATATTTTTAGTGGTTTTTGTAAAAATTTCAAAAATTATCTCATTTTCGAAGAGTTTTATGTTTTTTTAATAATTTTTTTCATATTTCAAATGATTTTTATGACCATTTTTTTACGGTATTTTTCATCAGTTTTTATGACAATTTCAAAGATTTTTATGAAATTTTCGACGGTTTTCATAATTTTATGACTGTTTTTACAGTAGTTTTACTAACTTTTTAAATATTTTAACAATTTTAACAATATTTTGAAACTTTCTTTTAGGTATATTTTAAATAATTTTTGTGAAAATTTCAAGATTTTTTACAAGATTTTCTCCAGTTTTTATGATTTTTCAACCATTTTTCATCTACGATGTTTACCAATTTTAATGACAATTTCAGACAATTTTACCACATTTCAAACAATCTTCAGAATATTTGTACTGATTTTTATGTAATTTTTTACAAACATTTTCATAATTTTTTGATTGATAAAATCATAATATGAATGATAACGAAAACTTTAAAGATTTTTTGCAATGTTTGAACCATTTTTGCAATACGAAATTTTCCAGTTCAAAAAGCCATCGAATGTATAAGTACATTTAAAAAAATTTCGCGATGCCTAAACATGAGGCAAAAATTTTTCTGACAAGATCAATTTTTAGTTATGAAAAATGGTTATTAAAGTTTGATTTTTTTCGTAAAGTTTCAGTTACGATGTCTGCATTTTTCAAACAAATCTTACCCATCAATAATTTCAACTAATTTCAACGAAATTCTTCTTTTTTTCATCAACGAGATGAATCATTTGCATAATAATGAAAGATTGAAAATTCTAAAAATAACGTTGCAACATTGTTCGTTCTTAGCTCGTATTGGAAAATCTAGAGAATTAGTTAGTCGTATGAAATGACTGAAGAATTTCCAAGTACGCTGCATTCTTTTGGGGGGGGGGGGATTTTGACGAAAATGTCAATAATATTTGAGGGATGTGAAAATTTTTCGAATAAAAATCATTTTAAAACTATTGAAAAGTACAAATTTATTGAAACTGGTAATCACCAAAAAAAAAAAAAACTTGAAAATTCTTCAGTTTGCTACCAAATAAAATGAAAGTAAAATTTGATACAGTCCAATGAGAAAATTCTTATGAAGTAAATTTTGAAATGTTTTGTTTCTTTTGATCAATTTTTTTCTGAATTCTGAAGTTCTCGTATATCCAAATTGATAAATTTATTGCTAATTTTTCGATTTTGATTGTTTTTTTGTGCAGAACTTTTTTATAAATTTTTGTTATGAAATCCAAGTTGTGTCGAATTTGATCTAAGAATATTTTGAGAATAATTTCTATTAACTTTTGAATATTGGGAGATTGAAAGTTTTTTCAAACGTCTTAAAAACACCAAAAATCGATGTGAAAATGATTCTAATCATGAAAAAAATTCATGAAATTGAAAAAAAAATTGAAAACATTGTTGAAATGGAATTTAAGTTATTTTAAATGTTATTAAAAAGGGTTGAAATTTGAAAAAATGAATATATCATTGCTAAACAATGTTGAAAATGTTGCAAAATTCGTTGAAATATCGTTTAAATGACTTGAAAACGCCAAAAACATTTTGAAATGGACATAAACATCGAAAAATTGTAGGAATTGCTTCACAAATATTCAAAACTTCTTTGAAAAATTTTCATATTACTCGTTCTCCAAATCTGCTTGAAATAAGGCAAAAATCGATTGAAATGTTGAAAATTATTTTCAGGTTTTTTTCTTTCAATTTTGCTATGATACGAAAAATTTTTCATGACTCTTTTATAATCGTTATTAATATTTGAGTAACTTTTCCAAAAAATTAAAATTAGAATGAAAATTTATTGATTTTTGTCTTGATGTTACACAATTTCCACTGAGTTCAAATTGTTTTTTCGCGTTTTATTCAAATCTTATTTAATTTTCAAAATTTTTAGCGACATTTGAAGCAGTTTTGTTGATGTTTTGTTAGTTCTTAAGTATTTTTAAATAATTTCTTTTTTTTTCAAAATTTAAACAATTCTTACTTTATGTTGAATAACTTGAATAGTTTTTTTGCATTTTGAGCAATTTTGTTGATATGAAAATGTCTTATTTTTATTATTTTTAGAAAAATTTCTGCATTTTCTTCGTCATGAAAAAATCTAGAGAAATTGTAATGGAAAATTGCTACCTACACATTTCTTAAGTTTTTTCAATGTGATTTGTAGTCGCACCATTTTTCCTGCTCGCGATGATAGGATCGGTTAACGGCGATTAATTATCTGTTATTTTGGAAAATTCAATTTTTCTCCAATAAATATTTATACTATTGTTTGACTAATTCCTCTATACCTAAACTTGATTGAAATATCTGTATTCGTTTTACTATGAAATTTATAGAGTTGTTTATAATTTTTTATCGATTTTATTTTTTCCTACAGAACATATTCAAAACTTCACTTGGTTCAGTCACATGTGGAATCACCAACAACCTCATCTGTACCAAAATCAAACTCAACTGGAGGGAGATATGGTTTTGAACAAGAAATTCGCCAAAGTACGTCCATCTTTTGCAAAATTTAAACCATATTTTCATTTATTTTACCCTTTTTAATTAAAAAATCGAAAATTTTTTATTCAATGAGAAATTTCTTCTGCAGGAATTCGGTATCCCAACCGATTGTAGTTATTCAGTGGCACCTCATCATTCCGGAGTGTATCCGGTGCACGAGCCGTTGTATTCGGCTTGGAAACGCGTCTGGAATATAAAGGTCACCTCTACCGAAGAATATCCTCATCTGAGACCGGCTCGTCTACGTCGTGGATTTATTCATCGTGGAATTATGGTATGTGCGAGTGATTAATTAAACGTTTTGTCGACGCAGGTTGATTTTAAACGTACAAATGCTCGATTATTTTCTGCTTATCGCTATCTACGTCTTGTAATATACCACCGACGTTGCTATTTAGCTGGGAAAATATATTTCTGACGAGATAAGCATATCCCTCTATGTATTCGTTGATGATAAAAAAGAAAAGAAACGCATTATTCAGCGATTTTTATTGTAAAATAAATATCTATTCCAGGTACTACCACGTCAAACTTGTGGCTTGTTCACGCATACCATATTTATAGAACGATATCCGGGAGGTCGTTTGAAACTAGACGAGTCGATACAAGGCGGAGAACTATTTCAAACAATAGTTTATAATCCGGTAAGGAGGAAGCTGTGGTATAATTTCGCATACGCTTACAGAAGTTTGAAAGTTGGAAATTTGCGAAGCCTTTTCGAAGCTTGTTTCAAAGTATCGGCATATTTGCGAGAAAATTTCGTACGATAATGTGCCTCTGTTTTATATTCACAGATCAATGTGTTCATGAGTCATATGTCGAATTACGGTAACGATCGTTTGGCTTTGTATACTTTCGAATCGGTTATCAAGTTTTTGCATTGTTGGACGAATCTGAGGGTAGCCAGCGCACCGCCTTTGCAGCTGGCTGAGAAGTATTTTAAAATGTTTCCCGAAGAGGCGGATCCTGTTTGGGGGGTACGTGCGACGTGATTTAGAGAAATATGCAAATATTGTACGTGATTGATGGATTTTTTGGTTCATTTTTTAGAACCCGTGCGAAGATCCTCGTCATTTGAAAATTTGGACGAGAAAATCGTGCGATCAATTGCCACGATTTTTAGTCATCGGACCGCAGAAAACTGGTACGACGGCGTTGTACACGTTTCTTTCGATGCATCCGAATATTTCGTCGAATTTCGTAAGCCCGGAGACCTTCGAAGAGATACAGTTCTTCAACGGACGTAATTATTATAAAGGATTAGAGTGGTAAGAGAAATATGGTGTTTGAAATTGAGATAATGTTATTGAAATATGATCTAAGCATTGTTCATTTTCCCAGGTACATGAATTTCTTCCCTGTGGTGAATAGTACCTCGACTCAGTTCTTATTCGAAAAGTCAGCTACGTATTTCGACGGCGAATCTGTACCGAAAAGAGCCCATGCTCTGTTACCTTCTGCTAAATTAGTAAGAGTGTAATTTTTCAGCTTATTTGTGTTCCATTTTGTGATATTTACTAAAAACGGCATTGTTTTATAGGTAACTATACTCATTTCGCCAGCTAAACGTGCCTATAGTTGGTATCAACACACGAGAAATCACGGAGACGCTATAGCGTTGAATTACACATTTCACGAAGTCATCACAGCCAACGATACGGCCCCTAAGCATTTAAGAGATTTAAGAAATAGGTACCCATACTTCGTCGTTGGTAATTTATCTCTTACGATAGCTCTATTATTAACCCTTGACTGGTATTTGTACGTACAGATGTTTAAATCCTGGCAAATACGCCCAGCATTTGGAAAGATGGTTATCGTTCTATGTGCCACAGCAATTACACATCATTGATGGAGATATGCTGAAAATTAACCCAGTTCAGGTCATGGATCAGGTGCAGAAGTTTTTAAAAATAACGCCTCTGTACGATTACTCGAAATATTTACGGTTAGTTATTAGATAAAGAGTGGTAACTTTGATGAATGAAGTGTTGATAAAAATCAGCTGTACTAAATGGTGGTTTTTTTCACAGCTTCGATACGAGGAAAGGATTTTATTGCCAGGTGCTCAACGGAAATCATACCAAGTGTTTGGGTAAAAGTAAAGGCAGATTGTATGAACGAATGGAAGAAAAATCGCTCAAATTTTTACAAGTAATTTTCTTTTAATTTAAATGTGTTGTGATTGTTTCGAGATAACGTAGTCCTGTATTTTGAAACTTTTTGTAAATTGTTTCGGTTCTGTAGGGTGATTCTGATCTATTTTTTTAGCTCGGGTATCAAAAATGTGATTAGTTTTTTTCAATCCGAGGTGTTTTTCACAAAACGAATCTTTTCGTTGAAATTTTTTTGCATTTTTTGACATTAAAAGCACATTTTATGCGCGAACTAAGCGTTCTATGAAAAAAATGAATAAAAGAAAAATTGCAGGGTATAAACTTTCCTTTCTATGTAAGTTTGAAAATTCAACACCAGGGAAAAAATTGTGCTGCAGAGAAAGGAAACTTGACGTCCTACAATTTTGTTTCTTTTTATTTTTTTCGTAGGATCTTTAATTACTCCAAAAAACCGATTATCTGAACCGTTATATTACCATGATCAACTGTTGATAATTTTTGATTTCCTGAAGGAATTAAGCTTCCTATGAAAAAAATGAATAAAAACAAAATTGAAGAGCATGAAATTTCCTTCCTACGTAACGGTCATTATTTTTTTTAGTGGAGTTTGTTTTCGAAATATTTTTACAGTGGGAAATTTAACAGTAATTTTTCATCGCAGATATTTCGAAACCCAAGTCTACCAGCAAAAAAAATGTACGGTAGAGAAAGGAAATTTTACGTCCTACAATTTTGTTTCTTCTCATTTTTTTTTTTGGTAGGATCCTAAATTCTTCCAAGAAATTGATTATTTGAACTGTTAGGTGCATTGACATGATTAATTCTTAATAATTTTTTGATTTCCTAAGGGAACTAAGCATCCTTAAAAAACATGAATAAAAGCAAAACTGAAGAACATGAAATTCCTTTCTAGATTTTTTTTTGTAGAGTTGGTTTTCGAAATATTTTTACAGAAATTTGTGGAAAATTCAAATGTAATTTTTCATCGTTGATATCTTGAAAACTATGCTACCAGGGAAAAACTAATTGTTCACTACATAGAGGAAATTTTACGCCCTACAATTTTCTTTTTATTCGTTTTTTTCGTAGGACCCCTAGTTCACCCAAAAAATTCAATTTTCAAGTTCAAAATGATGAAAAAAAGATGAATTTTTTCTGAAAAATTGTTTTTTTCATTTTTTTCCGGAATCTGTTATTATACTTTCGACAACTTTTTTATCGCAAGACTGTGTAATTATGTTGAGCGAAAAAATGAAATGAGATGAAAATTGATGTAGAATTTCTTGTTAGGGAATTACTATAATTTTTATGAAATTCGAACTGGATTACAATTTCAGTTTTGTTTTACTTATCTACAGATCACGTTCTGAAAATAATTCATGTTGAATTACGCAATGCTTTTTCAAATTCGAGTCAATTTTTCAACATTTTTCGTTTTGAGATAAATTTATCAAATTATCGGTGGAAAGAAAACAATGGTTGATGAATATTTTATAAATGGATTCATTCAAGTGTAAGATATTGAAGTGTCTAATAGAGAAATTGATCTAATATTTCGAACACCTATCGTGAAATCGTTCAGAGTGGGGGGGGGCGGTATAAAACCAATAATAATTTCGATTACTCATATATGCTGCTGAACATAATGTGAAATTATGAAAAATCATTTGTGTTATCTAAGTATTATCTTTGTTTGATTTGCGAGTTTTTTTTGTTTTTTTTTAATGGCTAGTAGCGTTAATTGCGAGTATTTATCAATGAGTAAATCTCTCAGGTATTTGAGGGAAATTCTATTTTTTGAATTTTTATCTCATTAATGCGTCATGCGTCATCGGTGTGATTGACGCTACATACTAATTAAATACTAATACATAATACTTCACCAATAACAATAAAACAAGTTAAAAATAGAGTTGATGTCAACGCTCTTATGAGTAAATTTTTGTAGCATTTTTTTCCATCTTTTTATTCGGAATCAACGAATTTTCATCAGATTGAATCGTAAACATTGTTTTTTGATTCAGCTCAGTCTTCGATAGAATGCCATCCTTTCTAAAGATTAAATTTTGAAGCATTTTATTGTGTTGACATTTGATCAGATGAGATGACATTGGAAAATCATCAACATTGTGCTCTTCAATTATTAAATTGTGCTGTACAAATACGTACCTACTCGCATATTCCACATTCAAAATAAAATTGGTGGAAAATAATTAGATACGTGATGTCTCAAAACGGTAAATATTTACGTAATTATTTATCTAACTTCATCTTTTATTTTTTCTAGCGTTATTACCTGAGTCACAACACAGCTTTGGTCAAACTGCTGAAAAGATTAGGCTACAGGAGTGTTCCTCAATGGTTAAAAGACGATCTCAGCGATACTTCACCTTCTTGAAATTTCGTACAATATATTTTATAAAACGTCGATATAAGTAAATTTGTATGTAATATCGAATTGTACGTTTGTAAATATTAAGTATATAAAAATGTAGATGTACATATGTGTTTCGTGCAGCGTTTTTTTTTATCACATAAGAAAGAAACATTGATAAACTTACGAACGATTAATATGGCCATAATTATTGTTTTAAGACCCCCTTTTTAATTTCTAATTGTTTCCCTCGAGTTACCGTAGTGTTTAAGTGATCTGCAATAGAGAAATCGAAGAAGTATTATCATACGAAATGAATGTGATTTGTTGTAACAAAATTTTAATATTTTTCGTTTTTTTGTTTTTTCGGTACCTAGGTTTTAATTTTTTTATTATTTTGTTTTACTTATCGTTCGTTTTCCCCGCAGGCAAATATCAGATATCAGGATGCATTGTTATATTCGTAACTTAAATTTATTGTTGGAAAACATATCAATATTGGGGTGCCTGCTTCGTAGGCTAATTATCGATTTTTTCACATTTTCTCCGTGGTGCTTAACCTACATCTGATATTTTACTTGAAATTGACTGATTTTTAGATTAATACCAGTAATTGTTATGTTTGTTTAACGCCCATTATGTGTGTACTGTCGATGGCATTATTATTATTTTTTTTCAATACATGTTCTTTGTTCTTAATAAACAGTATTCTTTTACGCGTCGAATTTTTTTAAATTTTCGAATAAGATATTGCTGCGAGATATTCTAAACGTGTAAAATTTTCTGTTTCGTAGGTAGAAGTGCCCGGTGTTGGTGGTGGTTCGAAACATTTCGTTGGAGAATAAAAACGCGTGAAATTCTACGTTTATGATCCGCAGTAATTGGTAAGTAATCAAAAGTTGAAAAATAAGTACCTACTTGATTATTCGGGTTAATTATGATATAAAATATTTTCCAATAAAAATTTGAATACCTAAATTAAACCCGAAGTATTAAAGAAACGACCGAGAAGGCGAAAAGTATTACGTTTAATCGATACATTCCATCGTATGTACGAAAGAAAAACAATCTATCTCAATTCGATTCTTTTCGACATCCACTTCATGAATAATTAATTTACCAGTCGCGAAAAAATTAAAATTAAAAATAATTCCATTACCACTCCCATTCCTTGCGACGAAACATTTCAACGAAGAGTATTCGCGCAACTGGTAACACTGATGGCAACACTGGCTACGAATACGTTACTAGCCGCAGTTGTAGCGTTGGTACGTGAAAACATGATTTTTGTTTATTCGGTGTGCGACTGTAAAGTATGGCTGTACGTAGTGTTGTTACGCGTTATAATTATCTGTTAATTGATGTGAATCGTGTGTTAAATGTTCCAGTAATTCATCGCAAATCGAACGTAAGTGTTTTTACAATGTTTCCATATTCAGAATACGTTTTTTTTCAAAGTTAATTTTCGGTTAAGAATTGCGTACGTGTATTCGGCCCAAAGGTAGATTCATACCGCCGAATGAATTCGTATAAACCGAATTCAGAAATGATTTGGGTTCGTACGTAGTATTATTCGATTATCTTGATCGAAAATATCTTTTGAATAGTGTTTTAAATGTATATTCGGTACAATATGTCGCACGTTTGCTGCGAAAAGCATCGTTCAGTGTTCACGTGTTAATATGAAAACGTGTTCTCAGTCGGATTTGGTTCGGTGTATAATGCGTAGCTACGTATTTCGATGCTATCATGAAAAAACCAACCAAACCGATATTCGTATTTGATACTTTGTAAACTTGTTAAATTGTGAGAAGTCTCTTCCAAAGTGGTATTTTTTTTCAAAATCAAACTAAATTACTCCTTATGGCGAGAAAAATTTTCTTTGGTTATTTGATGTAACATAGTGTCCATTTACGAGAGATTTTTCATACTTTAACAGGTGTATGAAATACCAAGTATCAGTAGGAGCGTTATCTGATAACGTTTCTCACAACTTTTACAAAGAGCTTCTTCTAGGTTGATTGCTTCGAAAAATTGCCAAAAAGTTGATGATCGAATAAAAAATGTTATAATGGATGCGACATTTATTTTGAATAAAGCCGAATATTACTCGCATGCCATATTTTTCCCCATTACTCGCACCATGATCATTTTGACCAAAATTTTTCATTACTCGCATTGGTCAAAATAACCATATTGCGAATAATGGCTTAATTTGGGTCGAAATAACCATAGTGCGAGTCTACTATTATTCCAATCGAACCGTAAATCAACCTAATTTATCTGGCAACATGGATATTTGTAACTTTGTATCATCTTGTTGCCGAAAAAAACATGCTCCTATTACCTGGCTGGCGTCGTCTGTATAGTTACAATTGATCTTTTGTGTTGCTCTTTCTTTCGCGAATATTCGAGATGATTTTTTTTTTGTATTTTCTTGAATATGGGACATCTTTTGAATTATGTATAAAGTGTTACTTGTATCTACACTTCGTTTCAAGAAACTTGCAAACAACGTTCAAACTTGCCTTAGCGTTCGATTTGTTTTTAACAATGAATGACGATTTTTTTTTCTCGAGTATTTGTATTTATAATGGCCCGCAGGTCTAGGAATAATGATTATAAGGGTGTCTACCGAGCACGAAAAGAGCGAAATTTTGATAAAAATGAGTAAAATTTGAAGTTTGTTTTTCGATACTAGCCCTATTCTTTCAAATGGAATTATTTAAATTGGAAAAATGTTGAAATTTTTGCTTCAGATGATGTTCTTTGCAAATATTTTCCCCTTTGCTCTGCTCTGGCTTAATAAATTTTTTAATATCATCCAGGCTGTCTAACAGTCCTGCGAATCCTGCAAAAGTCCTGCTTTTAGGTCAAATTACATTGAATGTCTTGCTTTTTACAATATTTTCTAAAAAAAAGTGCCATTTATTTCAATTTAAGTCGAAAATTAAAAATTGAGCGAATTGGATAATTTTTGTAATCAAACATCTAGTAGCTAATTTTTGAAAAGTCGTCAGTGGCAACCCTGTCAAGGTGACTTGAGGAAAACATAACAAATTGAATAATTTTAATTCTATCTACTCCATTTTACTATTTTTTTTTTTTTGGTTTCCTGCTTGTTTTTCAATAATTTTCTAAAAATAACAAATTTTTATAGAATTTTTTCTGATTTTATGAAAATATGATTTTTAAAAAGGGGGGGGGTCACATATTGAAAAAGCGCTGCTTGAAAAAACTACTGCAAACGTCCTGCTTTTTGGTTTTGAAATTTTGTTTTTGTTAGATAGCCTGTGTACGGGGAGGGGGAGAGGGTCATGTCAACGGACGTCGACCCCTGTACGCCAGAAATGTTGGAAAAAACAATGAAATTTCAGCTTTTTTATTTTTTTTTCTGAATAAATTTTCACCTTCGCTTCGCTCGGGTCTGAATAAATTTACCTATTTTGACAAAATAATGAAAATCTTTCGAAACTTGCATAAAATCAGTTTTTTCTCACCAACTCCCCTCGCCCCCTTTCGCTTAAATGTTGGTTTGATTACTTCACTGCCTTGAATGACTGTCTGAGGGGCATCATTCAAGGATTTTTAAAATGGAGAAATGGCAAAAAAACGGGTTTCTCCCCCCCACCCTCTGATTGCTATAGGACGCTGATTTTTGGGTATGTTTATGCATCTTTCTATCAACTAGTTTTATTTTAAACGTTTTTTGGTTTTTTTGCTCCTGCCTCCCTTTTTTAAAAAATACTGAAAATGAGCTAAAAAGTACACAAAATTAATAATTGGTGGGGGGGGGGGGTATTGCTGATACCCACGGAAAACGAATTTCCATTTTTGCGATTTGGTAGGCAGTTATGACATCCTCTGCAGGGCTGGCAAGCCAGCCGAAAGCCGATCACGTTTAGCTATTTATCGGCTTTTTATCGACTTTTATCGGATTTTTAACGACTTTTCATCGCCTTTTTCTCAGTTTTTTATTGACTGTCCTTTTTCATTTTTTGCAAGAGAAATATCTTTCATTTTCCACCCTTTAAAAATGGTTTTTAAAAAATTTCAAGTACAAACGTCAATGAGGGGTACTCATTTGTCTAAATTGGTCAAAAAGTGAACATTTGAAAACGGGCAGCTTTTTTCAGCTGTTTTGACCCTTATCTGGCTTTTTTCCTGTTTTTCATCGTTTTTTTTTTGGCCTGTTTATTGGGTTTTATCGACTTTCTTGTGGTTTTTAATCAGTTTTTTTTCGGTTTTTTTGGCTTTTTATCGACTTTTTTTGTCTTTTTTATCGGCTTTTCTCGTTTTTTGTTCGGCCTAAAGTTGAAAAAAAAACACAGAAAAAAGCCGGTTGCCAGCCGAAAGCTGTTGTTTGAAATTTTGTAAGCCGAAAGCCAAACCTGATTCGTTCAGCTTGACAGCCCTGCCTATAAGTATCCCAGTAAAACTAGGAAATGAAATTGCATTTTGAGTCATCAAGGATGTTATTGATGTTAACTTGTTCCTTTCGGTGTCCTAATTATCAATTAACCACCGAACAAGCCCCGAACCTCGCTCTTCGGCATTTTCCCCAAATGTGCACCCAAAATGATCCCCTATTTGTTTTTCGCTTATAACTCTTCAAATGTGCGTTTAAACCAAAAAGTGATCCTGACTAAAATTAAAGTATATAAAACTTGCAACGAAAAATGTCATATGCATTTTTTCCAAAAAGTGAACGGGTGGGGCAAAAACAAGTGTCAAAATATACAGGGTGAAAAAAAATAAAAATTTGCCCTCCCCTCCGCGAATAAGGCACCATTTCGGTTGGTACTGCATATATACGAATGATGACACACCATTGACCCCAGAAAAGGCCTCACTCTCACATGTGGACACCTGTGAACCCCCTTTTTAAAAAAATGCTAATAATTCGTGAGATAGCTGAAAAATGAAAAAAAAGTTCAAATAAACGTTGCAGAGCATGAAATTTCCTACAAAACCGCTTCATTACTTTTCTCCTACACGTTAACGGGTGGCGCAAAAACGCCTTTTACCATATACATATGTGATGTGCCAAAAAATTAAAACCTTGCACGAATCTGCAAATACCGCGCAGTTCAAAGGGCGACTATAAGTACATAACGTATGAATCATGAAAAAGTCCTCGAACCTTCACCTCCCCCAATGTGGACCCCTCAGCTCCGTGCCAATTTTCACTCATAAGTTCATAACTTTTCAACCATGCGTCGGATTGAAAAAATGTTTGAACAAAAATTGAAGTATGTTGAATTTACAAGAAAAATGGTCTCATTCATTTTCATCGAGAAGTGAACGGGTGGCGCAAAAACAGCCGTCAAAATCGTCTTTATTGTACAACTGATATCTTGTGTTCCTATTTCTTTCGCGAATATTCGAGATTATTTTTTTTGTATTTTTTTGAATTTTATGGCATCTTTTGAATAATGTGTAAAGTGTTACATGTACACACTTGCCCAAATGTTCGATTTGTTTTAAACAACGAACGAGGATTTTTTTCATTCTTCGCTTAAACTTTCATCGCCACTTCAACATCAATAGAAAACACCAAAAGGGAAAATTCGCCAAAAAAATAGCTGCATAAATTAACAAGTTAATGCCATATCTCTTATCTCGTGGATCAGTTCAGCTTATAATACATTTATAATCTACTTTGGGATATTCGGTCGTTTTAAAACGTGTCGCAAAGTGTCAAACTAAATATGCCTGTTGATGGTATAAATTCGCGTGTTAGTTTAAAACTATAATAGCTTCGAGTATTCGTCATAAAATTGGCGACATCTCGACTCGAGCAAGAAAATTGTACGCAAACTATTCCTCAACTAAAAGAGTAAAGGTGAATTTTCTCGTAAGTTGGGAATTCTATGTGTTTTCGTAATCACTGATTTTCATCATAGAGTAAACTAATCAATAACATTCGATCTTTTCGTATGGGATTAAAATCCATAAAATAATCGTTTTTCATCGTGAACCCAAATACTTGAATTTTTCTTGCAAAATTCTCATCAACTCAATCTCCTTTTCCATCGACAAACAAATAAACCATCACAAATGCTCTACAAATTCACCCTATTCCGTTACCCAAACTACGTGGAAAATTTTTCGTGCAAATTTTTGGAACCTCGAGCATACCGCGTGTGATAACTCCACTCTAAACATTCCACTCAAATCCTCAGCTCGTGCTTTAAACGTTAATCTTCTCAAATTGGCGATGGAAAAATTCGCCTACATTTTGCCATCAGCCGTAACGCACCGAAAACGTTGGAATTTTGTGGAATTCTTTTGAAATCCTACCCGACGACCGGCTTTGTGCTGTACAATGAAGATATACATATAAAATAACCACACACACATTCGCAAAAGGTACCCGAACAACACCGCGTAATATAATTTATAAGCTAACTCCTGCAGGGCGCACGTGCATAGAAATTTATCGAAATTGCACACTACTCCAGAGACAAGGCAACGGTACCGAAAATATAATACATTCCTCCACCCTGCAGACGTCCAAACTATCTTATTGTTTCAGTTATATCTGTTTTCGTACGCTACGAGTTTACTTATTATAAGTATTATCAGGTATATTGTTTTTTGGCCTGTTGTATCGTCTCGAGAAAAGCACCAAAAGTACATGAAGTTAGCTAAACTGTCATTTATACACCTGTCCATTGAGAATGAACCTTATCGTGTTATCTGGCGCATGGCGCAGGGCTGTATGCTAGAAATGTACACGATGCCGTCGAAATTACCTACAATATTTCGACTTGCTTGAATAATACCCTCCTATATAATAAGTCTTTAATGATACGGCGCTGGCTTAATTACTATAGTACCAAGTATAGGTGTGTACGTACGTATACGTGACTCATTATTAAATATCCAATGTACTATGTAATACTTTATTAATATAACTGCGAACACGGGTGTATACATAAGCTTAGGATTACACCTGGAATTTGTTATGGAGGAAAAAATACATTAGATTGACTCTACGTACATTAGGCTGGAGTGGAGAAGAATAACATACCTTGGATTTTGACCAAATCCAGGGGGGGGGGGGGTTCATTTTTGGGTAAGAGGTTGAGAAGGTAGGCCTAAACGGTTGTACTTGAAGAAAGTTCTTGTCGATACACCTATTTAGGAGCGTCTCCTACGATTTGATACTTGCTGGAATAATAACTCGTTTGTAACTTGCAAAACAATGTATTCGCGTTTAAACTTCACATATTCACATAACACTTTAGAACTGGACCACGTTGACACGGAGATTTCTCCCAGGCTAACGCCGTAATGCCGTACGCATTCGTAGTTAGGCCCGTCAGAAGAAATACTGATTTTACCTCAGCTCGTTACACCGGCACTAGATCGCTGTAACGAACTGTATCCCCACCTTACCCAGTGTTACCGGGCCATAAGTACCCATCACATATGCCCCCTCGAGGTTTGCATTGAGGCAAGCCCCAAAGCGCCGCTCGAGGGAAAGCACGAGTCAAAAAACATGATGGGACTTGCAATTACGCCATGGCCCTACATATCGGCTGCCCCCTCTGCTTTTATGAGGGCGGTAAGAACCAGGTATTTTAGACGTTGGGAGTGAGTTCAGCGACCCCTGAAGAGAAAGATCCCCCCCCCAGCCCCAACAGCACCATGAAAGTCCACCCAAGGCGAGCGATCACCCCAATGAACCGAATATCAGGTCGCCCATCAAGACGGCATCGTCGAGTAAGACCCCTCATCCCCGAAATGAGACCCCACAGCCCCGCAGAACCACGGAAGGGGAAGACCCCCTGCCCCAGGTGCCATCTCCCTCTTGCCCAACGGTAGGTCGAAAGATAGGTGGTGGATATGATCGAAAGTTTAATTTAGAGAAAAAAAACCAAATGATGAATTTTGAAAAAAAAATCAACAAAAAAAAATCAAAAACAAGAATTTTCAGGGAAAAATCAAATTTAAATTTCGGTTTACGAAAAATTCGCCAAAAAGAATAAAAAAAATCACAAGTCGAAAATTTTGACTACGATATACGTATCGGATCAGTGCGACGCTTCACCCAGAACAAACACCCCAGAGAGTCTCCGTGGCCAGTCTCAAACCAATGCGCGCGGGCAAAAATGGAAAATAAAAACCATCCAATCTTAAATCGCCCAAAGGAACTGGATCATTTACGCTCGTCTTCTTCTAGAGTCTACGACTCTCGCAGGGAGTCAAAGACGGCAAAACAATTTTGCTTACCTCTATATTTTACACTTCTGACTTTAGACCATGTAGTTAATATGGACTGCGCTAGCTGTGAAAATCAGACGGTTGAGAATAAAATCCGGACGCTCACTTTAGCGCAGGCGTTAACTAGTTTAATGTAAGGGTGTGTGTCTGTGTGAGTGTCTCGTATGAAATCCTCCTTCCTCCCTACATGTTTCTGTAGACACGTTATCAATTGGCGCTTGCGCATGAACAACCTGCCGGATTTTATTCTCAACCGCTAGCTCGTAGAATTTTGCATGGTATAGCGCGGTCCATGTTAAGTATATAGTCAAAGCTTCTGACTGGCAAATCTCCAATCAGAGCAAAAAATAAAAAAAAATTGAAGCGGAAAATGAAAAAAACAAAACCTGTACGCACGTCTTTTTCTAGTCAACGACTCTCGCAGGAATTGAAAGACGGCAAAAACCAAAAAATACCTGACTTTAAAACGAAAAAACAAAAAAAAAATTACGAGAGATCAATAACCTAACGAACCGATCACATATGAATTAACTACAAGTGATACGCGGGTCATACAAATTGGTAATACGGTTGATATGACTAGTTTCGACAATATACAGATAGGTAATACGAGTTTCGACGATATACAGATAGGTAATACGAATTGATTGCACAGATAGGTAGTACTCCTTTTATACTACGTCGTCGTACATGATGGGATTACTCGTTGATCATGATTCATGTTAGAGTTATCGACAAAGGTGGTGAAACGATCGACGACGGTGACAAAACACATCGTACATATTTGCATTGCGCCTCTCGAACCCGTTGGTACCAATGGTACGTTGATGAATCAAAAAAGAATTTCAACGATTACTTTTACATTGTCGCCGTAAAGCGAGACATTGTCGCGTAATGTTTTGATATAAATTAATTAAACGCGATCACATATAATAATCCCAATTTTTCCAAGGAAAATGGGAAAACCTTTAATGAATAGAATAAACACGAAAAGAAAAACTTATTCAAGTTGAAACCAAAAAAGATAATATTTGAATTCTATTAATTTATCATAAAAAATTTGTTTAAAAGATACGTAAGCAAGAGAGTCTTTGTGCTCTTAGGGGACGACTTCCCAATTCAAACGATAGAAGACGACGAAAATCAATCGCCGTTCGATATACGTAACTCGAAAGGACGAAGGATTGAAAGGGAAAGGGATGAAAAGGGGTTGTAGGAGGAGACGAGATTTAATTGGTGGAGAAAGCGATGAAAGAAAGAAGGAACTGGACATAGGAACCAGAACTGAAGAGTGAAGGGAAGGGTCGAGTTACGTATATCGAAAGAAGTACGTAAACACGTAAGGCGATTGATTGCCGTCTTAAAACAGAAACAAAACAGCACAAAAAAACACATTTAAATTTTACATTTCAACTGATTTACATAGTATTATTTTTCGACATTCTCACCTGTAAAAGTTTTCGGTCCTACCACCGAAGAAGGCCTCACGGTTATTCGCTATGTGTTTAGGTGCTTTTGCGAGGGTCATCTGGTTTTTGAGCTCCGTATCCGTGGTGCAGTCTGCATAAATCTCGCATTCCCACTTTTTGAGAACGATCGGTTTCGAAGAGTGTCGCCGTAAGCTCTGCATCTTGTTCAGCGTGTTATTGTAGCGCATGTCCATTGTAATGGTTGTAGGCTTTCTTGAACCTTCATAGATGTTGATTGTTGGCTGTTCGGTTTGAAAAACATCGCGGGCAACCGTGGTAGAAACAGCCGTGTATCTCAAGGATCAATGGTCTTGAAGCGGTGCCATATTCTGTGCCAAGTTTTTCAGAGGGGAATGTTGGACAAAAACCGTCGACGAAAAATTGGTCAATTTTCTTCTCACTACCCCGATATGCCGATTGCAGTTCAACGTCGTATTTCTTTTCAAAATACATGATGTACCGTAAGGCCATCTCCGACTGGTTATCAAATGTAAAAGTGGGTAACGTTATTAGAATAAAATCTTCAATCCTGGTCTTGAGGTTGATGCTGAGATAGCAATGTCAATATTTCAATTTGGCACTTCATCCTATTCTTTTTCTCCACTTTTTTTAATTGATGAAAGACCACCTCTGCAAAGGCTCGAACATCGCTGTCCTCGACGATCTCTTTTGGTTCTGGTACTTTAATTGCTGAAATTAATTCTTTCACCGAATCACGCAGAAATTTTTCTCTAGCCTCCTTTGGCAACACGTCCTTCTCAGCAGAACCTTTTAGTTTTTTAGGAGGAATAGGACCAACATCAACCTCCTTGACGGTAATTAGATCTCCTGAAAAATAGAATTACTAAATAAGTTCACTATTTTTGAAATTTCTAAACAGCGTATAATATTGATTGTCCAATCTGAATTGATTGTAATTGAGAACTTGAAAATTAATATATCAACAGTACCTGACACTGGACATAAGACTTCTTCGATTTCCTCCTCCTCGTTCAAATATTCTACATAATTATTAGCATCATTGGGAGACGAATTACGTCTTACTGTCACAAACGGGTCCAGAAATGTCAAATTGGGGTAAAGGGGCCAATAACTTAAGTTAGCTGAAGAGCTCGACCCAGATGGGGCTCTTTTGATCTTTGACCTTTCTTTCGTATATCGATTTTTCAGCGCCTTCCAGCGCTTCACACAATCCTCAGCTGAAAGATGAATATAAAGCATAATTAAAAACACACGTGATAATAACAATGAAAATTGAAGTGAAATATTATGTACTTACGAGAACATGTTATGTCGTTAGCCGACAACCTCTCACTGATGGCGATCCATATGCCATCTTTTTTATTTTTAAAATTCTCATGACTTTTGTCGTAAATTTCAGGATACTCCTGTATGATCTGTAAATTGAGGTAAATATAAATTAGGAACTTCGAACTACACACCAAGAATTAAGAACAAACTCGACCAATTTGCGAATACGTACTTTAATCAGTTCAGCATTAATCGCATCGTCTTTGCTGCTTCCCATGATAAACAATAATAATTTTTAATAAAAAAAAAACAAAAAAGGAATTCTTTTCAATATAAATTTGTCAAAATTAATTGAGAAGAAAGTAATAAACCGCGTACATATGCCAATTGGCGCGAATTGATAACACAAACACAACAACGTTAACTCAAACAAACACCATGATTCCGTGGAATTTTCCCTTAATGTTTTTAACTTTAAGGGAAAGTGAACGGGAATAACTATTTCCATTATAGACGCCTTCGTAGTATTCCATAGGTTTAACTTTTCCCTAACATTTTTTCACTAAACCTTACTGCCACTATAGACCCACCTTTAATTGATGCCGAGTACGCTTTGTTAACAAAAACGAAACTCTTGTTCAAATAGTATATTAAAAAAACAAAAAAAATAAAAACGTCGACGAGTACCTGTCCTTTCGGACTTCGAGATGGAACTAAAGTCTACTCCTATTTCAACATCGACTTACCCTTCGACAACGATCACTCATTCTTCTAGAAAATTCGAGAATTAAAAAGAACACGTCCAAAATTACGTTATTCGCTAATTCCGAGAAAAAGAGAAAGCAAAGTAACTACAAAAACTCGAAAAAAACGAAGACGTAATTCGGATACACAATAACATAGTCGCGACCCGAGAATGCTGATTTACAACACTCGCGTTGTCAACTACCCTATTGTGTACGTAGTTCCTCTTATTCAGGAAATTCCTAGAAGACCAAGAGCCGTTGGCGATGGTCGTCCGAAATTGAAATAGTGGTAAAAAGAAACAAAAAAACGAACATATATATACATCTTACGGTATCA
>FIZU01020686.1:0-17239 GCA_900064475.1 Pseudococcus longispinus | reverse complement strand
TTTCAAACATTTTGTCAGACTTTTTTGGATTTAAAAAAGATAAGACATATCCATGTACCAATATGTCCGCTTTTTTACAATATTTTACCCCGCATCAAATGACTTTGCATCGATTTTTTCGTTAATTTCAACAATTTAACGATATTTTTATACCCTTTTCAATGATATTCTTACTTAATTTTCATTAATTTTTGACAACTCTTTCGTATTTTGACCAACTTTTATGATATTTCCCAAGCATTTTACAATATTTTGCTCAATTTTTGTAACATTTGTTACAATTTTCATGAAAATTCAACATTCTACATAATTTATGTACTATACGCGAATGTTTCAATAGTTTACACAATTTAGAATAATATTTGTCATACGTTACACGTTATTTTCGAGCAACTTTCAAAAAAAATTTCAGCATTTTAAAAAGTTTTAATAATGCAAGAAATTAAAAAATTTGTATTTCACACAACTTCGTCAATTTTACTTTCTTTTAGAACAATTTTCGTAATTGTTCGACACTTTTACAATCTACACTACATATTTTGAACAAATGCGAAATTTTCATAAATTTTTGAATGCCATTTCAACGAACTAAATGTTGTGAACTTGGGAATCTTTCTCGAATAACTTCGAAAGCTCGAACCAGTCGTACCCAATAACCGATTGATTCTTAATCGAGTCAGTCGTTCCGTCATTCACAACCAATTTTATAATGCAATAAATCAATACCGAGAAAAATTCGAAACTCGTTCGATTCGACGCGGGGAAATTCCCGAAGGCGAAATTCTCATTCCATTCGCACCTCGAGTCGAGTCGAGTTCGAGAATACGTATGAAAAAAAAAGAAAACAAGGCAACAAAAATTAACGGGAGTTCGATACTTCTTAATGCGAGGAAACATTCGCACAACTCCGTGTAATGGATATGTTCCACGGGTGAGTCTGTAGGGATCGGTGGTCACTCCGTTATCGCATGAGTAGGTCACCAACGTGTGCGCCTACAGTACCAGCAACACGTATATCACATTCTTCATCGGCAACAAGTCTGATACCATACGCACAACTGGATACGTGAAAAAAAAAAGGGGTGCCCGAAGACGTTTCTGCATCAAGTTATAGTGAACTCGCGAACCAATGAACCAGAGTGGAAGAAGACGAGAATGAGATGCGGGGTATTTCGCTTGGCGAGCGAAGATACCAGTATATTGCCATAATGCTTAATCGTCGAATGGCTACAGCTTTACTCGCAGTTCTAATGCTACAGACTGGAGCACCAATCAATGAAAGTGTAGAATTACGTCGAGAGTATACGATGCGATAACCACACCTGGATAATATCGAGACGAAAGCGAGTTCAACAGATTAGATTAGCACGCGATCCGGTCAGCTAGCGAAGAAGGCAGGCGCCGTGGCGCGCAAACAGTTTCCGCGCCTGTAATAAAGTTATTAGAACGGCGTGGCATATTACTGTAAATCGTACCTACAATAGAACTGGTTGCGGTAGAATGATAGAAAGTATCATAGGGCAAACAGCTCGCTTTAATCGATCACCTTCTTGCCAATTTCCAGCGATGATCGCGTATATGATATGTAATTCTGGCAGATATCCAATAAAAGCTGCCGAAGCAGTCGGGGTTCAATGGATCGAAATCGCGTACAATTTTTTCATTTCATTGATCCTAAAGAGTGGTTGTGATCACGGTGGCCATTCGCTTTCGTCTGATTACGACTCGGATGCGACGCTGATCGATAAGAAGAACAAGACCGACGATGCAGACAGAAATGGAAAGATACGGAGACGCGTGCGGAGACCTGGTATCCGTCTTAGTCATTGGTGTGTGCTGCGCATACCTAGACCTAGCTGATACCTACAGCAACGGCAATGATACCGCACTGGGTGACGGACAAAGAAGCCTACCCTGCGCTGGCGATGACGCTGCCACGAGCACATCGCAGAATCGCACACAGGAAATACACACAGAAAATATACCGGTACCGTAACGGTTAAGAAAACTTGCACAGTAGTTATTATTACGGCATTTTGCGCTACATCATGGACAATTATAACGCGGCGCGTTTCTATATGGACGTTTTCCACGCTACAATGCGCGATATAGGTTTTTTTTTTCGTGGTCGTGGTCTTGGTCTCGCAGTCGCAGGTCTTGGTCGTCGTCGTCGTCACCCGTATTTTAACAGAAGGATCGTTGCACTCTGCCGAGAAGATATCGTGCGAGATGGAAATACGACTACGAGGGAGCGGCGGACGTTGGTGGTCTTGATGATCTAAAGATTAGCTTATCGGATCTCCTTACTGGGCCAATTAAACGGTTTCGAATGCACATCTCCGAGCTGGGGTTCTTGATGCAGAAAATCAAAATCATTTGCGAAGAAAGAAGTAGTTTTGCAAAGTCGTTCAAGAACGAACGCATCAATTTCTATTGAAGAACGCACGAAAACGTTTCATTTTTTTATGCTGTATCTTCTTTGATTCCGAATGATCGAACTAATTTTTGAACGAATCATTCGCTAAACTATGTGTGTAGGGATTAAGAAGAAGAGGGATGAGGGAAACTTCAGACTCACTTTCTAGGAAATTATTGGCACCTTCCATCTCAGCCTTCATTCATAAAAGTGACTCTGAGCACCCTTTTCACCTTCAAGAGGTCCTCCATCTCATGAAGCCTTGTTCATTGAACTTCAAATATATAATTATAATAAAGTACCAATGAAAAGGCGTCTAAAGCCGTCATGTACTGAATGCAAAAAAATTACCCAATTGCTAAGTTTCTACGCGTATGTTTATCTAGTATTTTTGTCTATTTTTCATGTCCAAGTATTGACCCCCCACCCAGATTCTGGCGATAGGCTACACTGGCTAATGACAATTTCTTTTTTTGAGGATCAGCCAATTCATTAGATATTACTAGGGCAAGGATCTTCCCGACTAAAAATTTCGAAATACACCCGTATAATTTATAACGTTCAAAATATGCAAAAATAAGCTGAAATATGCAGAATAGATATACAAAATTAATGAGCATCCTTGAAAAGAATTTTCTGACTGGAATAACATATAGTAACACCAAAGTTGTCGAAACCCATTACTGAATGCCCACCCAATTTTTAAAACTTGTCGTTTTTGCTTAAAAAACACTTAAATGAAATTTTGACCAAAAATATTCAAAATTTGCAAAATTGGTTGAAATTTGACAATAATCTCCTCAAACCCTGATCATGTCACTACTTTTTCAAAATCGACTCTTTGAGAACAACTACGATAGTCGTTTTTCGTTCTTGAATAAAGGGACTTGCCATTTTGAATGCACTATTTGTAAATGATCCACACTTCACAAAATTTTCACGAACGGAATGATCAAATTGATCAGAAAAAATTATTCGATTACAATCCTGAATTTAATTCTGACCGAATGATTCGAAAACTGATGAGGTAACCATTCGTAAAATGTTAATTTTTAGGAGTGATATTCAAATATGAGCCATACAACAGAACATTTTTCAAATTTTGAAATGAAACCTGGAAACACAATCGTCTTCCAGCCTCTTTCCATAAAAAAATCCTCCAAATTGAGCACTCAATTCACCCACGAGTACGTATCGTATCTCATTTCCCTCATTGGCACGCGCATTTACCTTTTCTAAAAATCATAACTCTACTTCGAATACTTCCAACTCACGTTCCCCAACACCACCTGATCCCATTGGCACCTCGTTCAACATTCACTTCCTCGAAGAAGAATTCCTTGGACGAAGCTGCCAATATCTCTAGCCAACTTGGACTCTCTTCTAAATTCTTTTAAAAACCGTATCCAAAAATTGAAACTTTTCTCAGGTTGCACAACTCGACAATACCCGACTATCAGATCAAATACGTAAACTAGGTCAACATTAATATGCAATTACCGCCGTACCAACGATACCATTTATTCGTAGGTACCATATAAACATCTATACGAAGGTACATTTGAAATTACACAACCAGCCCAGCTTGCCAAATCGACGATCGCATTTGTCACCGAGATCGGGCCACAATCTCCATGATCCTTTGACCATTCGGCATTCGCGACATAAATCGTCTCTATTAAACGCGCCGCGCCGCCATTTCTGGGTCAGTCGACATATTACCTCTCTATTAAGCTTCGATTGCGATCGAACGATCAATTGTACGATCTATTTTGACGCTACATCATCGCATATAGACACTCGCCAATGTAATTGGCATTGCTGCAGGCGTCCGTTACACTCTAAGTCGCGGTATGTCTGCAAAATTAGGAGATCTGCTGGCTGCTGCGAGACCATCGAGAGACAAACGCTGCTGGGAGGACGTTGGTGATACGTAAAACGACGTACACGCGAACGATACGCTGCCTTTTGGAATTTTTATCGTTTAACAGACCGTAAAAGAAGCACATAAAGAGCGTAAAAAAATCCGGCAGTTTTGCGAATGTTGCACTACGGAGAGGGTTCGGGAAGAGAGAAATTACTATAAAATTCGACCATTAAATGGTCTCGAAGCGATACGAGGTGGACGGAGAGGGCTCGGATCGCAGTCGGCACGCACTCGGCGTCCGATCCGACCGACGGAGACATACAGAATTTAATTGGCATTGTGTACATTGCATACGTATACCTACTGAAAGTTGAATGACCAAAGGAAACGCGAGCATCCCGTGTAAACAGATTTTAAACGGTGTCTCGCGCTTTATAGAAAAACCAGTTCTCTCGGGTAAAGATTTTTTTGCTTCATACACGGCGATCGATTACCGGTTGTTTGCTCGGGTCATGTTTCCGACGTCGTCGTCGCCATCTCCATCAACCATTCCTTTGCCCCAACTTGGCGCTGGCTTCGCTGATTTTCTTTTTTTGAGTAGGTGAGACATTTACGTATACGTATTTTATGCAATTTGGCATTGATCTAAATGTATGCGATATGACGTAACGATAGCTCATTCATCGTTGTCTAGCCTACGAATACGAAGCTTTCAGCGTCATTCAAGGTTGCTCGCAAGTTAAATGAATTCATATGGTAAGAAGAAGAATCGCCCATCAGCATTACCGTCGTCGTAGGAGTCTTTGAAATAATTACACATTCTCGGTATTGTAGCATATTGAGACGTATAACTCCCATGTCTTCCTCCACCTCTTCGGTATGGTATTCGTTTGGCAGCAGGGTATTGTCATCGTGCACTCTGGCGTCTGCCTCCATTTACAGCTGCGTCGATTTCGGTACACCTCGTTAATTTCTCGTTTAAGAGTGCGTTGGGTCATTGCACAAATTATTTAATAGTCATCCAATCGTGGTCGTTTCCGATTAACGGAAAATTTTTCACCACGGAGGAATCAGGAAAGAAAAAAGCAACGGACGGATAAAAATAAACCATCATCAACCTTAACGTCGGTCTGTCGGTCTCAACTAGCGTGAAGAATATTCGTCGTATATAAACGTCCGAGTGCGGAGAAAGAAAAACCAAAGAACCGGACCGCTCGACTGCTCTTCAGGTTCTGCCATAGCCAAGTTCAGCGTTACTGTTTCGGGCGAACGTCAGCGTCGTCACGAGGCCGACCAACCGTGAAATGCTCTCACTCAAGGTCAACGCAATACCAGAAATTATATTATGAATTGCCGTTATACCAGTAGATATGATTATAAAAATAATATCGAGGTACGAATCGCGATCGCGAGCGCGTAATATCGTCCAAATTGATAATAACCAGTTTGGCGCGATCATCGGTTTGAATTTTCTTCGTCGCTTTGCCTACCACCGCCGCCGCCAGCCGATCATTATTTCGTTTATCGATTTAATTATTCGTATTAATCGATCTGGTCCACGGAATGGAACCTCGTTGGGGATCTGCCAGATGAGATGGATATATGAAGTGCGTTAAAATGTACGAAGAATGGGAAAATGTTCAGGGGAGGGAGACTTTGGCTGACTTCTTTGAATTTTTGCCCAGTTTCGAAGAACTTGAGTTTTTCAAATTTCAGAAATGTTTCCTCGGTAATAGTTTAAAATTCGTGGTAAATTGAACATAATATGTTTAAATTTCATGAAAAGGTGTCTGACAAAATTGAGAACCACAACTTCTCCAATTTTCCAAGGCATTGAAGTTGGCACCAAAATCTCAAAATTGAAATTTGTGCTTTGTTCGTATACATCTTTTTGCATCTTTGAAGATATCTTGAATGTAAGTTGTGTAAGTTGTCACAAAGTTTCAAAAATATTTAATTCCTTGATTTTTATAGTTTTCAAGGCGGGAGGGGGAGGGGGGGACATCAATAACTCTAAATTGCAATATTTTCTAAAATAACTATTATTTTTTTTCAAAAATTATTAGGTTCTTCTTTACAATCTCATTGTGTAGATATAAAAAAAAATTCTGCAATCAATTTATATCCATTTACATAAATTTTTTTTAATAAGACTTTTTATAGTTTTTGGCATAAAAATGAAATATCAGTGTAGTCATAGAACAAGCATTACAAAATTACCTATTACACTTAAATTTTTCACAATTCATTAATTTTTCAATTTTATGGACTTTTTGACGGATTTTGATTTTTGGAATTCAATTTCAAATTTCAATTGCGGATTGGACACCTTGCATTTTGAAAAAAATTAACCCAGCACAAGCGTAGCAAGACCAAAGTTGAAGAAAATTGAAAATAAACTTTGAAGATATTTGTATTTCAATCAAAGAGTAAGAAAAATGTTCAACTGAAAAAAAATTAGAAAACAGAATTTTCTGACAAAAAACCAAGTCGTTTGCAGGATTTTTTTTACGAAAAATACGTCTCAAATTGAAGCAGTTCTTCTACGGGATTATTAAAACTATCAAGATCCGTTCAACGCTCTAATGAAATGACTTTTCTTGAGAATTTGATTCAGGTTCAAATTTTTGTCACGATTTTTGAATATTTTCGGTTCGGGTTGCGGTTCAAAAATTATTTAGGTTCAAGTTGTGTTCATAGATTTTCAATTAATACTTTCTCAAGGTGACTAAATACTTCAATTTCACTCAAAGTTTGAAAGTTTTCGAGTTTTTGATTTTTTGACATATTTTGTCTCGAATCTCTATTACTCTCTGCTTTCAGTAGTTATGGCTTGGGTTATGTTTTTTGAATAATTTCGGTTCAGATTTGGTTCGGGGGGGGGGGGGGGGGCGCTACAGTTCAAGGCAAATTTCAAACGGTTCAACTCACTGGAATTTTTTATTTTTTTCCAAAATTCAAGGTAATCGTAGAATTTAATTTGTGATTTTTGGAGTCAGAAATTGTTTCTGAGTTTTTCATTCAAAATTGAATAGGTACTGAATCGTAAAAAACTTTCAAACGAATTCAATGAATCATTCGCGAACTTCCTCCTTTGTTTTATCCCCAGATCATATTTTTTTCAGTTTGAATTTTTTCATTTTCCAACAAAAGTTGTCTTTGATTCATCTGACATCCAATGATCCAAATATCGAAGGTCAGCGTTTTTCAAAGCGATTTAATCAAATAAGCGAGCATAAAAAAGTGTCAGGTGAATCTCCTTAAACATTTTTCGAGAAAGCTGTCACCCAGTCACTCCCCCCTCACTTCCTAAGGTTTATTCAAGAGTAGGTTTTAGGTCTTGACCTCTTCTCTAAAACTGGGATATTGGAAAAATCGATAAGATTTTAGCTTTTTTAATATTTTCTTCAACAAAAATATTGTTATTCGCACGGAGAATTTTCAATTTCTATAAAAATTGAAAATAATTTTTGTGTTTCTCATGCACAAATCTCACATTCACAGCGATACAAGTATTTGAGATTTTTTTTCAATTTTGCTTCATTTTTTCGTGTTGTTATTGCTCAAAAATTCGTATTTTCAAGATAAATTTGGTTTTGTCAGTGTCGTCGAACTACGTACTAAAAATTGGGAAACTTCTTACCAAAATATCGTTATTTGGACTTCTTTGCCATAAAAATGTCAAATTTCCACCAACAAATTTTCTAAAAACTTACATGTCACCGCAGGTTTTGTTCAAATTAAACTAACGACTTTCACGTTAAATTTTTCCAAATTTTACCACAATCCTCCACGTTCATTCGAAAATTGACAACAACCTTGAAATCAGCATATAGACACCAACCTAACAATTCGATCAATCGATTCACGATATCCGAGCCCCGCTGTTCTCTTAATTTCGCGAATATTTCGCTGGTACTCGCACGATCCACCGATAATAATCATTCATTCCCTAGGTGTATTTTCAAATCGACGACGAAGGTTAATTTATTTTCAGAATGAACCCTCTCCGCCTCCCTTCGTCTCTTTCATCTCGATTAATTTCATGAAAGAAAATTCAGTCTATCGACCAACAATGGCTCGTAGCTTCGAGTACACAATCGCATCTACTCGTACACATACAACAGTCTACAATACGAGTAAGGAGCAGAGCAGCGTAGATAGACGTAATAATCAAGACGTATTCGATCATTGATTAAAGCGAGCCGGCGCTGCTGCTGAGTGCTCCGCATTATGGGAGATAATTCGGCATGCAGGGTGCACGGTGTTGGACGGCGGGCTCTCAATACGAATAATTACCCATGTACGGCGGGTAATTGTTGTTTGAGTTAAACACGAACCATGCGGTCTTTACGGTTTGTTAGCAGGCATTATCGAGTATGTACAATTTGCCTCTCTTTTAGCCGGCAGAAATTGAAAAGGCGAAGTGAGGAGAGACGGTTGCGAGGTCTCGATCGCGAGATTAATTTATCTACACTTATATCGCGCTATCCAATAACGTTTGCGCAGCATTCGAGATTTGGGCCGATCGTGAGCACCATTTATTTGGCTACGGCCAATTCACAAATCATGCGCAAATCCTGATAGCCAATAGCTCGTTTGCATAATGATATTACAATTTAGCCCGTCTCAAGAGTGCTTTATGGTGTTCTGAAAACACAAGTACGAGTACTTACAAATCGAGACCTACAAATACGTCAATTTGCAAGTTAAATTCGACGACCGGCCAGCTACTACATTGATGACTGATGAAAATCAATGTTTACCGTCCATAAGTTCGTAATTACTCCGGAGTGTTTTTCGCGTGTCGTGTCTTGTACCATTGTTGATTTTTATTAGCGCGCGAACAATATACCGCCCAGCACATATACGCAGACGTGCTAAGAGCTGGGCAAAATGAAAAAATGCCTATTTAATTATACACCCGAACAGGAAACCATTTGCAATAAGCAATAGCCGAGTAAATTCTTTACGCCGCTGTGACCATAAACAAACAGTTTCGCCTAAAACTCGCGCCCGACAGCAGTTCACATTAGAGACGTTTCTCTCTCCTTTTTGACCATGTAGGACGAGCATCTAGGACACGAGTATTTTTTCGAGTTGAAAATTCGACGGTTATCTATTCGTATTCGTAATATTTTCGCATATGTACGAAACTAGCTACCTATATAAATCTCATATCGAAAACCATTCAACAGTTTGTAGACCATAAAGATCAAAAAAATCTAGAACTTTAATCAAAATCATCGAAAATTGAAGTGTTTTCCAGCATTGAACATACCTCAAGTCCTGATCGATGGCGATAAATTTTTTCAGTTCAAAGATAACGAGCCGATTTCTGCAGAGTTGATTGAAAAATGTGCAAAAAATGTTGATCCTATCTACAGGCTGTCCAAAAAACTATAAAACGTAGTATTTTCGAGTAATTCAAATGGAAAGAGGAGAAGTATTTTAATTGGGTCTAAAAACAGTAAAATTGAAACAGTTTTTACGAGGCATACATTTTTGAAATCACTCAAATCAGTTGGGTGCTTTTTAACCAATTATCATAATTCCTAGAAAAATTAAGATGAATTAATTTCTTCCCAGAAAAATTACTACTCTCCAGTGCAAAATAGGAAAAAATTTGCAGAACAAAAAATGATGGATCTGTAATGCCCAACAACTTTTTTTCGTATCGTTGATTTTGATCATTTTTCAGTCGGGTGCCCCCTCCCCCTCAAAAAAAACATTCGTATAAAAAATCGAGATATGAAAAAAAGTTGGAAAAAAAATTAAGAAAAGTTCATGATTTCTCATTCCACAACTTTTTCCTCGCAATTATTGGGAAGGTGTTTTTTCTTCAAAAAGTGAATTTATTCGGATTTCATGCAAAAATACTTCAATTGCTCTTTTACGTTAGTAAGAAAAAAAAATTGAACCAAGAAATTATTGATTTTTAATGCTCTACAACTTTCGTTTGAAAGTTTTTCTTGTATCTTCATTTCTCAAGAAATCATTGGTGACCGATTGGAAACTACTAAACCGAATTCAAAAACATGTCTCATCAAAACTACCTAAATTTTGTCCCATGCAGTTTTAGGATTTTATCTTGGATGGTGATATTAGTTATTCATGATTTCATATTTTCGATCGGGTTTTACTCCCATTCAGGGACAAACCGAAGCTGGCTTGGTTGGAGGAGGACGGGTTAAAAATTTTCAAATTCAGACTCCGATAATTTTCTTTTGAATTTTCTCACTCGACACCACATGCAATTTTTCGCAATTTTCCCTCAAAATCGGAAATGGGCATCAGCATGATCTTTACAAACAAAATCATTTTTGCAGGAAGGATTTTCAATTTTGACGAAGAAAATTATGTACTTTTACTGCTACTGGTCAAAAAGAGGTTCAAATTTCAAGTTTTTTTGTAATGAAAAATTTTCAAGAATTTTTAAAATAATGTTTTCATGATTTTGATCCAAAATAATTTTTTATTACAATGTCCTATTCTTTGGCCCAATGTGGAGGGAGATTCTACTCCAAATCAACTCACCTAAATTTGTACCTATTATTTATGAACCGAATTAAACTACCCTTCTTTCATTTGGATTTTCGAAAAGACACATTTCATCACTTTTAGAACACCCTGTAGATATGAACAGAATTTTTTGCACCGCCATCAAGAGCGCCTGTCGTGAAAAATTCAATTTCGCTGGGTAAAAATTACTAAAAACCATGTGTTTTTCTCGAGAATGACCTTGTTTTGGTAACTCACAGCTCTCCTTTCAGGGGTCTTAAGAGTTTAAAAATTTTATATGGGTGAACTGTAACTCTCACACACCTGGAAAGCTCCAAATTTCTTAGAAAACTCGCTCCTTTGGAAAATCCTGAATATTTAGAAAACCCCGAATGCTTGAAAAAACTCGGTTTTTCTGAAAATTTCATTTAAACATACTATATAGTAATAGATCCAAAAAATACCGGTGATCAAAGATTAAGAGAAATGAAAAAATCTTGAAAAATGTAATCAAAACCCTCAAAATGTTATCCAAACAAAGAAGTGAATATTCTCTTCACGATCTTGGTCTCTCCAACGAATCAAAAATTTTCGAACCTTCGTTTTCCACAAAAACATGATTTATTTTCTCTTCAAAAATTTCCAAAAGTTCTATATCAAACATCAATCATCAGTCATCACGTAATATCGATGTAAAACCTAAAACCAATTGATCAATTTCGGGTTCACCTAAAAACCCACCAAATTACATCGTCGACTCCTCGTACCACCATCACAATCAGCCACCCATTTATCCATGTACTCTGCGAAAGTGTTACAAAATCTTGGTTAGGCCTATAAGACGGTCGTTCGCGGATATCACGTCAGTGGCATTTAATCGCACTTTGTAATACTGGTCGTAATAAAATTTGTAGCATTTATCTCATCGTATCTTGATATATATACATATAAACGTATCAACACCACACCGGGTAGTAACGGTAAACGTCGTATATAATACATACAACATACATAAAAAAGATAAACTGTAGGAACGATTTTTTTTTTCAACTCTTCTCCAACTTGCATAACGGTTAGCAACTTGAACAATTACTACATTTCTCATTAACGCCTGCGAGCCTGTGCTTGCGCCTTTGGCCTTCATTGTATGCTCTGGTATCCATACATCGTCAAACGTAAGACAAACAAACATACAGACTTTATAACAATTTACACGAATGTCGAGCAACAAAGCCATCAACACTCAACAGTTCCAACAGCAGATAAATAAGACATCGGTAGAGCTCTGGGTGTTCCTCGTGTGTACCTACACCTAGATTATATACGTACATATATTCGATTGTCTCGAGGTAGATAAACCAAAAATGGTATCATAGGTCGTGGATTTTATAATGACGTAATCGTCTGAGCACATGTTATTCTAAAAAGGTCACACAGCATCGATATTATAACGTACTCTACTCTTTCTACAACACGATTATATTTTCTTGCAGATAACTGCGTCAGTGAATCGTCGGGTCTGAAATGTCAGAACGGAGCTTGTTTGGATTCTCAGTGCCATTGTAACGACGGTTTCGGAGGCTGCTCATGCGAAGTGCCTGGTAAGTCTACATCTTCGTCATATTTTCCACAGCGAGAGAAAGAAAAAACCCCCATTTCACGCAATACCATAGACGACGATACACGTAGCCTGCACCATCGGCAGTATTGTGGGTTGCGGTGGCCGTCTGTAAGTTACTTTTACGCAATGGCGGACTAATTTATGATTTGTTACAGATGAAAATGAATGCAAATATCGACCTTGCGACGTTTTCGCTCATTGCACCAATACGTTGGGTAGTTTCCACTGCAGCTGTTTTCCTGGATACGCTGGAGACGGTTTTCACTGTCAAGGTTAGCTCTTTGCATTCGATTTGTTCGTTATTTCGCTCGATACCGCGACATCCTTTTTCGCGTTTCTACGTATTTTTTCCAATTAAACGTACAAAACGACCATCGCTTTAGCCGTTAAACTGCCGCATCTTATCTATACCCGCAAACTGGCGCATACTCGTGTGACGTACTTTTAATTAGCTTCGCTAAGTACACATCTAACCGGTCGATCGAGCTGAATATCCGTTTAACATGTCACCATACATCAAATCGATCGAATCTCGGATATGTACATTACATCATCGTCATTAGCTCTGCTATACGTTGCCACAACAACCCGTCAAAACAACAGTCCCAGTGACACACAGTGTCAAAATTCCGACACCTTCGACGGAACAATAAATCCTCATTGTCTATCGCCGATTGAGATCTTCGACACATAATACTATATAGATCATCGTGCCAAAACCCTCCTGCTGAGGTGTCGCAGATACTCCAACTTCGCTCTGCTTCTTGTTCTCTCTCGATCAATAGCATCCTACGGAGACGAGCCATAATAAAAACATGCGAATTCTCTTCCACATGTCTCACGACGAACATCTGAACGTTATCTTTGTAACTGGCCACTCGGTAGCATCGCGGTTTTTCACGTATCGACATCGAGAGCGCGTAAAAAAATAAGCAAATGAAAGACGCTATTCTTCGTACCAAGTACCATCTCCTGGAAGCATTAACAGAACACTAACGTGTACGATTTTAATTGCTCTAACGGTCTAGCGGACTCTCTGTGTCGAGTGTAGATTTGTCATCTCTTCGCCGCTGCTGCGTACGAATACATAACAACAATGGCAACATTTTCCAGCACGTAGGGTCTCACCATCATCAGCACCGACACCGTTGCCCTATTAACCAAAATATTTTATAAACAAAGACATTCTCGCCTCGTCGCCACAATGCCAACAGAATTAAGTAGAAGAGCGCGAGCAAACACATTCGTACGATACTTCTCTCGGCATAATAACGGATTCCTCCGCTTCTTCGGCCACTCAGGCTTCTGTTATTCTTCGCCAAACAGCCCAGCCAAGAAGACAATCCACGCGTAAATGATTCGGTTAGATTATGTTGATAAATTTGACATCGTGTCGTGTTCGGTTAGTCGACGTTGTTCGATAACGAGAACCGTTTAAATCGAATTTAGTATTATTTAATAATCATCGAGCCGGATTAAGGCGGAAGGGGCGAGGGGATAAAAACAATAACGACGATCCCAAGCGTAATATTCAACATCGCGCGTGGATTTACTGTTAGATCGTGTATCACCATCGAGCATACTCGGTCATCCGAAGGAACTATTCTATAACCCGCGCTTCTTCGCGCGAAGGTCAATGGACTCGTCTTGCCAACATACGCCGCGCTTACCTGTTGCTTTTTTTTTTTCATTCGCTACGAGATAAACGCGCGTGTATCATGTACCTAATTCGTGCGTTCCAAGTTCCTCTCCATAGCTCCACATACGTATTATAAATAGAGAATGTCGAGCCAATATACTCTTTATAGAGTTGGTAATTAATATACTCGCCAGCTACTCCTCCTCTGGCCCTCCATCGCTTCATAATATAACCCAAATAAGATAAATTTTCGAGCGTCCGAAACGTACCATCGATTTTACGCATCTCCCCACCCCCTCACCTCAACACCATAAACACCAACGATTCTTCATGCTAGAAAAATGCCAATCGATCGGTTAATTATTCGGTAATTCTTCGGGCTGAGTTTGCTCTCGTATTGGAAATATTATTGTTGTGTATTTTCGAGAATCGCCATAGGTATAAACAGCAATAACGCGATAAACTCTCTTAAGGCCACCAACTGTTCGAAATGCATTGTAAACGATACGACGCGATGTAGCTCCGCTGCAGGAAAGATCATTCTCTTCCTGTGGCGCTTTGTCCTGGTTTTACACCTATACGCAGGTATGCCTCGTTCCTTCTTCGTTCAACTCTCAGTTTCATGCGTTCAAACCGGCCATACCGATATTGGTACATTGGCCAAATAATCGTTTCTATTTGTCCTCTTGCAACCTATCTACCTACATACAATATACATAGTTCATATCTGGGTAGGTAGGTAGGTACTTCGTAAATGAATTATTACCGCGTCACCTATGCTCAATTGCACCATCGGGTCGCGATCATTTTCAACGTGGACTAGCAACCCAACTGCGATTATTGGTCGAGGAAATTAATGATGGGTGGTTACAAGCAGTATCGTGCCGAGCAATGAATATAGGTAATTTTCGATTCGGTAGTTGGTTCGAAAAATCAATTTATGACGGCTGGAGACTATTTTTGGTCAATTTACCATTGGAAACGTTCCAAAAAACTCATTTGGAATCATTACGTAAAATGCAATGGAAATTTTTTTCAAGCATCGTGGAACAAATTTGAGAAATTTTTCAAAACATTTCTCAAGCAACAAAAAAATTAATAAAACTTCGTAAAAATTGTTAATATATCAGTTCAAAACTCGAAAAATCCCTAAAAAATTGAAGCAATCATAACATATTAAGGCAAAAGTTGAAAAGTCTTTCACATTTTCAATACAAAAATCATTCAGAAATCGTTAATATTGTTCAAATTCCATTAAAATCGTTGAAAAAACAATACTTCTCGGATTCATTTGGAGAAATTGTAAAAAATTTGATAAAAGTCGAACGAATTGTTCAAAAAAGCCAAAAAGTTCCCCAAATATCTGTTGGAAAATATCAAACAAACTTTTAAAAAAGAACGTAAATTTCTTTAAAAACTTAAAATAAAAGCGATCTCACAAAAATTCTGAAAAAAATTGTGAAATTTGTAAACATTTGCTATAAAAAAGTCTTGAAAATGGGATCACAAACTTCAACAATACTTGAACGACTTTTTGCTGCAAAAGAAGTTTGAAATATTTTCCAACATTTTTAAAATTATTGTTACAATTAAAAGGTATTGTAATTTAGATAAATACCTCCAAAAAAAAAAAATTTTAGCAACCACTTTTCAATAAAAAAGAAACCAACCAAACATCAATTTTCATTGCTTAAAATCGTCATAAAAATTCGCGACATACCTACCTATCGTAAAATTGGCTGCAAAATCATGAAAACCGTCGAAAATAGAAATCACGAAGTCTGTCAAAAATCACGTAAAAATTGTTAAAATTTTCATAATCAAAATCATTTGAAATACGAAAAAAATAATCAATCAAAAACACGTCAAAAAATTTCGAGAATCTAATCCAGTAAAAAAAAAGTAAGAAAAAACAAACTATTTTCCAAAGTCTTGGACTTACTTAAGTCATCCAATTCCAAAACCAAGGATTCTTTCTCTGCAGATGTTTTCAAACCTGAAAAAAGAACAACAAGAATTAGTATTCCTAAAAATATAAAATGTTACCTATCAATATTGTAAATTTATGAAATTTTACATTTTTTCTTTTAAATTTCCAATATTCTGTTAAACTATTGAAAACTTATATGCATTAAAAAAAAATCAATCTCACAATGTATAAAGTCCAACAAAATGTTATTATGTCTGACAAAAAATGTCTAAAGCCAAATTTTGAAACCATATATATTTTCCAAAGTCCAAAAAGTTGATTGAGTAAGAAAACATTATGTTTTCAAAAGTCTCAAAAAATAGTGAAATGTTGAAAAAAAACGTGACGTAAAAATGGACAAGAAAAATAGACAAAATTTTGAGAATGACCCTCATCAATGACTTATCCATGTCAAAAACATGAAAGTTGCCAAATTTATTGTACTCGTAACTGTCGAAATTTTTACAAAAAATCACTAAAAAGAAGTCTTCTGAAAGTCTCATATAAATTGCTATAATTTTTACATTTTCCAAAATTTTCATAATTTTTCACCATTTTTGCATTTCTTAAACTGATATTTGTGAAAATTTGCGAATATTACTACGTTTTTTTTTAGACATTTCAAGCATTTTTACCACATTTTCCAATGATTTTTAGTAATATTTTCACAATTTTTACGAAATTTCAACGATTGATTCTTAGCTAGAATTTTTTCGAGTGGGGGAGAGAGTAAAACAGATAACTACAAAAGAGATATCAGAAAAAAAAATAGTTTACATAGAAAAATCTGAAAAAATGTCACGATTTCTACATGAATTTTCCAAAACATGGTGTCATTTTTTGCACATTTATACGAAATCACGACCTGAGTAAAACGAGAGAGGAAATTCTATAAAAACCGTATTGGAAAAGCGGAAATCGGTCAGTTTTCAAAAATTTAACAAATTAATTTCGTCCTCGCCGAAGGGATCACCTCTTCATCCCCTTTCGTCCACGCCTCTGATTTTTTTAGCATCATGGCAATTTAGTCCAGTCAAATTAGACAAAATTATGGTAGTTACTCGGACAAATTTGGGGCAAATATTTTTTTTCACAAAGTTGTTGGTAATGATGCTCTTAATGACATATCTAAAATCCCCGAAATTTCGAGCGGTGCTTCTCCCCTAAAATTCACATTTTTGCCCCCCAAAAGTGGGTTTTCACGTTTATCTTCGTTTCTAATCAAG
>FIZU01020685.1:0-19884 GCA_900064475.1 Pseudococcus longispinus | reverse complement strand
TACCCGAACCAAAAAGAACTGATCCGAACTGAACCCGAACCCTGAACCCTGAACCCGAACCTTGAATACGGACCCGAACCCGAATCCTGAACCCGAAAAAACCCAAAAAATGTTTCAGGTTCGGGTCCGGAGTCCAACCTAAATTTTTCTCAGAAATTCCACAACCATGCCACAATTATTAAGTGGTCACCCGATATTTGAACATGAAGAGAACTTTGAAAAAAAAATTGACCGGAACCGAACCGAACCGAACCGAACCGAACCGAACCGAACCGAACCGAACCGAACCCGAAAACCCCCGATTGTCAAGTCGAACCTGGAACGGAACAAAACCCAAACCCTTTTCTTCCCAACTCGAACCTTGAAGTTTGAACCCAAACCAGACTCTTCCAAACCCGAACCCTGAACCCGGAACCTATGGGTTGGGACCACCATCCCTGCTCACACACCTCAATGCTAATTACCATGAATTTTATCTTTAATCAGCTGGTAAATCAATAAAATACTCGATTTACCATTAATTACCACGTATTTACCAAAATTACCAAATTAATACGTAATTTACCACGTAAAATAACAAACATTGAAAAATTCCGTGATCATTTTATCAATAATCACTAATATGTAATTGACAATAAAATCATGACTGAAAATCAATTACCGACAATTTACAGTAATTACCTTTAATTACCAATTATAAGGTAATTCAATTATTGCAGAATTAAAATTAAGTGCTTAATTATGGAAAATTTAGCTTCAATGATGAGTAATGAGCCATCCTAATGGTATTCCAGTAACAGCTCAATGTTTTGGAGAGCGAAGCAGTAAACTACATGTCTATCTTGATCGAGTTCTAATTAGAGCTTGGCTCAATAGCACTTGCAGAAGAGTGCTCTATAGATTCTAAGATTGTAAATCAATAGCCATGTCTCAATGACTTCAGATTTACAAAACTATCTTAGATCAGTCTCTGAATGGTAGATTTTTGTTGATGCAGATAGGGGCCAGCTATCTAGCTCTTCAACTCAACTTATAAAAGATCATTGCATGATGACACTCAATGAATTAGAACTAGAGGTCTTATTCTATAGAAGAGCTAGGTCAATATCACAAGCACAATCAGCTGCCTCAAAATATGGAATGCGATGTGGAAATGAATCAGCTACATCTGTCAATTGAAAATATTAAGGTTCTAGCCCTGCATATGGGATTATCACTCTATGGCATCAGATAGAGAAGGACCCTGGTTCTTATTCCATTTAAAAGGTTCATCAGATCTACACTGTCAACTATAATCAGTCTTTGAATGTATTTCAAATATGAAAATTAGCCAATAATCAGTTCTCTGGGACTCTATAGCTGACTTAACCATAAAGTTCTTGTTGTGATGTCTGCTCAAATGATCATTGCTCTATGGCATCAGATTAACTATAACTAAGGCTCTAATTTCATGAGATGGCCAGCTCAACAGCACTAAAGAGAGTCGATAGGTCATTACAGAGTTCTGGATTACTGAAATAAGCCAGTGCTATCCCTGAATACCTCTGCACTAAATCATAAGATTCCAGTGGTGCAGTGTACTTGAAAGATCATTGCTTTATGGTACCTAGAAGATTAAGTAGAATTGAAGCTCCAATTTCGTATGAAAGCCAGATCAAACTCAACAGCAGTACAGCAATAAATATACTCAAAAGGTCACTAAAGTTTTGGAATACAGGAATGAGTCAGCTCTTCTGTAGTTCTGCACCAAATCACAAGATTCCAATTGTGTAGTCTGCTCAAAAGATCATTGCTCTATAGCATCTAACAGATTGAGTAGAAGCAAAGTTCTCATTTCCAGAGAAACCCAGACAGCTCTCGTATAGTTCTGCACTAAATTATAAGTTCCCAATTGCGTACTCTGCTACAAGAACAAGATCATTGCTCTATGGCATCCGATGAACTAGAACTCGAGCACAAAATTTTGTTAGGGTCAAACTGATAGCACTAAATAGAGTCAGGTCAGTACAAAGTTCTAGAGTCTAGACTATTGAAATGAGTTAGCTTTACCTCTCAACAGCTCTGCACTAAGTCACAAATTCCCAATTGTGTAGTCTCGTCAAAAGAGCATTGCTCTATAGCATCGGATTAAGTAGAACTAACACTCTAATTTTCTGTAAGAGTCAGATTGACAGCACTACACATAGTCAAGAGGTTAGCACACTGATCGAAAGGTGATTGCTCTGCAGTAACAGATTCAGCAAAACCAAAGCTTTAATTCCACGGGTGAGTCAGATAAATATCACTAAATGCAGTCTGAAAAGGTCAGTACAAAGTTTTGGAACAGAAATGGGTCAGCTCTTCAACTGTATAGCTCTAGCTGTGCATCTAATCACAAGAGACCAATGATGCAGTCTGATCAGAAGATCCTTGCTCTTACAGGAAAATATTGAGCAGAACCAAAGCTCTAATTTCATGAAAGAGACAGATCAATAGCACTAAACTCAGTCAAAAATGCCAAATTGAGTCAGCTCTACAACCGAATACTCCGGAATTAGATAATAAAAGACCTGGAGATTCTGGTTCTGCACATAACTGTAGAATCCAGTTGTTCCAAATACAATCAAAGTTTCATCTCAGGTCTACCAATATAAGAATCCACCAGTTCACAAATTTAATATGCAACTATCAAGACGGAACCATGTTTCAAGTTCGACCCCACACATTAATCATTGGCTCCAAGTCGCAGACTACGAGTTTCAGTTCACAGCATAAAAGTCACGTCTTTAGGGCTGTTGGTCGGATACAATGGAATTTCGCCAACTGTACGCTTTCTAGCTCTAGCTCGTTTCAACAATTAGCGTGAAATTCATCTTACATATAAAGTTTGCAAGTTTCTTTGTTATACGTATGTGGTACAACTGTATGGGCGATGATTTGTCATTATGTACTACAATTCACGTGCACGTTGCGTTGTGCCATTTGTGGCCCGAGCTTTTCCGCGAATCGCCGGGCCAGTTTACACGGCGTGTAATTATACCGCTTGAAAAACACACCGAATACAATGGCCGCCAACAGATTAGAGAGCGCAAATAACAATCAAATGTTAATTACGATATCCGCGCGTCCGCTCCATCTTGCGCAACTTGATTCCAGCCTATATCGCCGAAACAATACGCACGCTGGCCATAAGAGAAGACGAGCGTACCGTGGCTCAATTTCACACAATGTTGTAATCCGCATCATCGTAATAGATCGCGTACGAACCATATCGAAACAAAGCCCCCGTCTGTCCCACAATGAAATTTCCAACATGAATTCTGGTTCAAGTTCAACAGTTCAGTAACTTTGTTACAACACAACCTTGAAAAACATTACGTACATCGTTCCAATTCGACGCCAGAAGAAAGCCGGCGCGGATTTATATTTGGTAATGATCGAACGATGATGGGCACCGAGGCGAGAGGCAGTTGCGGAGTCGGAGCGTGAAACGAATTTTTTGTACATGCCGATGCCATACCATGCCATGCCGGTTACAGTCTCTGAAAAAAGAGTTTTCTCTCAAACTTGAACCGCCTTAAATCATCCAGTAGGCTTGTCATTGCGACTGAACGAAGGTCGCAACATACTTTTGGCAACATCGCCCCGGTATGGTGCTCGCTCGATGACATTATTAATCAGGCGCGCGTTACACTTCATATATTCGGTCCATGCACATCACCGCACTCAGCATCTGTTCCTACTGTTCACCTTTACTTTACACAGCCGCAGCATCTTGCTCTCTCGTATGCGCATTTTCCGCCAAAAACAGCGAGAAAAAACGCTGTTATCCGCTAAAAATACACCTTTCGATGAAATTAATTGGCAACTGTACCGTTGCGTCGAGCTCGAGCCGCCAATATAAAATATCATTTCGGGCTAGAAATTCTACCAGTGCCAGGATTTTTGCGCGGATATGTCGTTTTTAATGGGACAATAAACTATTTCGGAGCGATGCGGGTTCTGTAATAATGCTGCCTCTTTTATTCTTTTTTTTTTCTTCTTCGAAGTTCGCGAGAGTTGTGAAATCGAGCCAAATGTATCGACGTTTCGTCGACTCGATCCTTTAATTCCGATTTCATTCACGAGTTTGAGGCATTGCGTCAGATTAACGTGAATTACGATTCTGTGACCTCAAATGGGCCGTAGACTGATTCGTACGGGGGAAATTAATTTCAGACATAATCTCGGTTTTTATCGTTAATGAAATGTCGAACTCGGTATTTATTGGGTATTATTAAAAAATAAATCAAAAATCGAGTTCAAAGTGAAAGCAACGTCAAGAAGCACGAATCACGAAAATTAATGGAAAAGTTGTAACGGAATTAATTCGAGTAAAATTGAATTTATTCTAATAAGAGAATGATAGAAATGTGATGAAAATGTGGAACTGAAATGATCTCGGGTTTCATACTTTTTTCCTAAGCCCGTTGACGGTATTTTGAAATTCTGATCGGTGGAGCCCGAAAAAACTATGTTTTCAGATTTTGATAATTTTTTGGTATGTTGTTCATTTTGAGTTGAAAACTCTCTATAGAAATTTGTAGCCCCCCCCTGGGCAGTTGTAGGGCTTCAAAGAGGTACCATTTTCGAAAAAAGTACGGTTTTTTGCGTTTAACATCCCAAAAACCTCACAAACAAAAGTGGTAACACTGATCATAGGTGCAATTTGAGATTCTGCATGGACCTGAATAGTTATTTTTAAGATTTGAGGCCATTTTCCCTTCCCTCCGAAATAATTTCAAGTTCGCAGATAGGGGGTTTCAAGTGTTGCGAAATCGTTTTTATAGTTTAACACCAAAATTATGCTTTCTACAAAAAAAAGTATAACAACCAATATTGTAGAGCATAAAATTTGCCACCTAATACATGCCTTAAATTTTACGTAGGCTCGATTTTACGAAAAAAAAAACATTCTCGAGTTGAAACATTTAATTATTTAAATAATTCAACATGAAAATAGTTTCGAAATTTCAGCCTAATTTCTGAAATTGGAAAATCCTGTTGAGCCAGAAAATAAAGTTCAACTTCTTCAGATAAATTCTAAAGCCCAACAGCAGAATCAGAATTCTTAAAGATTTTGCAGACTCTCGCTGGAGTAATCATCCAAAATTTTCAACATTTTTTCAATTCTACCACCATTTTCAAAATGAACTCATCATACTCAATTTCTTAGAATAATCTTGATATTCCACATCACCCAATCTTTTTATCATGGATATGTTTCAAAGTTTTAATCTAAAAATTACGTATGAATTAAATTATTGCTGGCATTTTTTTAATTATTAAAATGACGTCACCGGGCTTCGTTTTAGGGGTTTCTCGGGTGGAGAGGGGGCGAGAAGGGTGACATGAGTTATTCATTACTAGGGCAATAAATCCTATGCAAAATTATGTTTTTCTCTAATGCTCAGTTTGGGTATATATTTGGGATCTACACGAATCAGGTCATTTCGAGTAAAATGAACCGTACATATTTTTTGAAAAAGTGTATATTTTAGCTCAAAATGCATATTTTTGCATATTTTGGTCATTTTTGGGGCATATTTTACCATATTTTGCCAAAACATCAAGTTTTGAAGCATGATTAGCAAATTTTTAAAAACTAAACTACGCTTTAAAAAAACACTGAAATCAGAAATTGTCAATTTTTTTTGAATGGATCAACATCGATTTTTTTTTTTGAATATAATTAAGCTCGTTTCATTATATATTTCTGTAGAATGTGATTATTTAGTTATTAAAAAAAAAATAAAGTATTAAAAGACATTTTGTGTTCTATTTTAGGGTAACCTTGATATTCAGCTTCAAAAAAGCTTTAAATTGATACTCATATTGCAGGTGCATATTTTAGCATATTTCGATTTTTTGAATATATTTTTGCATATTTGAAGCATTTTAAAGTGCATATCTATGAACATGTTTCACGTTTTAAAAAAAAATATATTGTTGCCCTATTCATTACATATTTTTAACAGATTTTCATCTATATTCAGGAGCGAACTGAAGTTGGTTTTATGAGGGGGAGGGGATCTAAAATTCAGGTTTCGACTTTGATTGAATTTTTCAAATTTTCTGACCCTAAATACGATTTTTCGGGATTTTTCTCACTCAAAATCGAAGATGGGTAAAATAATTTACAAGAAAAAATTCATCAAAATCATGATTCAAATCACTGAACTGAATGATTTCAATGTGAAGAGTCAAAATCATTTTTGTAGGAATAATTTTCAATTTTCAATTCGAAAAATCTGAAAAATGAGAAGAAAAGGAGGGATTGTTCTGAAGCTCTGAATATCACAATCAGATTTTACGATTTTTTTTAGTAACTATCTAATGATTTTCATGAATTGTGATTTTTTAAGGACGAGAAAAACTACTCTTCCAAATCATAATTTTGAATCATTTTTTAAAAATTATTTTCAAGAATTTCGACATTTTGGGAATGATTTTATCCACAATCAACCCTACTAAAACCACTTTTATTCGTCACTCTTTTTTATTAAAATATAAAAAACAAAAGGTAGATGTTTAATGAAACTTTAACATTTTTTCATAATATCTACTTGAGGTATTCTAACAAGAGGTCACCAAATTATAAACAAACCCAAAAAATGGAAAATTAAGTCGATCACAATGATTATACTTGGTCAAGACATCATAACATTATTTTTGAAAAATAATTGTCAAAATTAAATTTTGATCCCTAACCTTGAAATATATTCTGGTCATATATTCATCATTGTTCAAATTTCTTGAAATTATTCCAAGTTGATAACTTTTCAAATGCATTTCAAGCAATTCAAACCAATTAAATTATCAAATTGATTAAAACAATACCTAATGAGTAATTTTCGTGATAGGACATTCTGGGTTTCATGATCAATGTTGAAAAAAAAATCTCAAAATTACAACGATTCATATGAAGAGAATTTTTTTCAAGTTTCTTCTCTGTTTTCCAAACAAAATTTTAAAAATATTCATTTTTTTAAAAATTAAATAGTATTTTCAATTTTCTTAAAAATTTCCAATATTCTAATTAATTGTACCTGCTTCGAAACTAAATTGTAGCATTCCATATAAAAAGGGTTCACTTTGTGCCAGAAGTCGATTGTGGGTTGAATCTCATTCAAAATGAGATCTAACGGAGCTTTCTATCTTCAAAATTAACGGAGTTATAAGCATTTTGAAAGTAAATGTTCAAAAACCAAAGTTTTGAAAGAAACGAGTTCAGTTTCGCAAAAAAAAAAAAAAGTTGGCTGCAATAATCTTAAAAACTAAGCCTCCTAGAATTCCAATCCCTACAATTTTTATTATTAGCATTTTTTTTCGCAGGATCCTCAATTTAGTCAGAAAAAGGTGACTCGTTTATAAGGACGATGGTTTTGAAAATTTAAAAAAAAAATACTTCGACTGCAAAAATCTTGAAAATTAAGCCCCCTGGAAGAAAAACTAATAGCTCATCGGAGAAAGAGAATTTCAACCTCTACAATTTTCATCCCTCGCATTTTTTCGTAGCACCCATAGTTTGGTTCAAAAAATCCATGTTTGAGAAAATTTACCAAACGTAATTTTTTTTTCATTTTTAAAACCATCAATTTTGAAAATTTTCTCAAAAATATGTATTTTCTGGCCAAACTAAAGATTCTACGAAAAAAATGCAAGGGATAAAAATTGTAGAGCATGAAATTCTCTTTCTCTTAGAAGCTATTGTTTTTTTTGTAGGGGGCTTGGTTTTCGAAATTTTTGCAGTTCAAAGTTTTTTTTTCATTTTCAAAATCATTGGCTTTGAAAATCAGGATGTTTAACAAAATCTTCCGAGTCAAATTCATGACTTTTTCATGACTTTGTTCATGACTTTTCTAAGTACAGTTTTCTATCTTTAGACATAAAAATGGCACCTCTCTCTATTAAAAATATATATTTTTTTTACTGTGTAAAAAAATTGAAATAATGGAAAAAATGTTGAAAATTTAAAAGAAATTTTGTTTTTTGGAAGTCAATTTTGAGCTGAAATCATGACTTTTTCATGACTCTCATGATCCACCTTCCAAAATGATGACTTTTCATGACTTTATGACCTGTTACGACACCCTGAAAATGGGCCACCCGTAGAACAGATCGGAAACTGTTTTCAGGATTTCACCTACACTTGCATTATTTTTTGCATTTTTTTTTAGAAAAGTTGTTTCCCTTCAAAATGGGACTCTTTTCATATGGAATGCTTTAAAATGCAAGGTCTTGTTCACGTTAATTATTTTCTCCTCAATTCAAGGTATTTAAGGTGCAAACATACTCAAAATGACGTTCGGTGATGCACAAATTCGTTCTTTTTTTGACTGTAAACTGGTAAGAGGAAATTGAAATTAACCATAAATTATGTTTTAATGAAATTTTCAAACCACACTTCGAAGTGATTATCAAAATAATTTTAAAAAAGTGTATTTTTTAACAAGTAACAACAACAACAACTAAATAATTCTGAAAATGCGAGAAAATAAATCGATTCTGAATCTTTCATTCACGAAATAATCTAATCGGTCAATGTTTTGTTTACACCTTAAATTGGGGAAAAAATTTCTTAAAATTTTCAAAGTGAACAAGACCCAAGTAATTTCCAAAAAATTTATAATTTACCCCTCATTTCGAATGGTTTGACAAACTGCGTATATTTTTTCTTCATAATTTTTCAATTAAACTTTTCAAGTGGTCAAATTTTAGGAGTTACCTGCAAGTAGGTACTTTGAAATCGAATGAATGTATTTTCTGATATACAAAACCGATAAAGAAATTTCACGTTAATCGTCATTTTTTCCCTGAAAATCAATGAGTACCAAAAATACTCAGAAATTTGAACTGATTCCTACGAAATTTCAAGGAAATCGCATCTCAAGAAACTTCATCATCGAAATCGTTATTTTTCTCCTGAAAATCTATGACTACCAAAAATACTCTGAAATTTGAACTAATCTCTAAGAAATTACAAGGAAATAGCAACTCGAGAAACTTCATGACCAAACAATGGAAAATATCGTGGAAATAGTGCAAACATTTTTTTTAAATCCATCAAAGACAATAATTTGAAAAAAATCGCTACATAAAAAATTCATTTTCGAAATACATAACATAATATGTAAAAAGAATTACAAAATAACCACCCAACAATGATAAAAAATTGATTACACAATATTCGAGCAAGTACATACATCGAATTATACATAGTAGCATAATTTATTACATAACCCAGGCACTCGATCATCAAATTCTTACTTTCAATTTCAATCATATGCACAGAGACGGAAACATATCAAAAACTCAGAACGATCGTTTACACGCCACAGCCCAAATCATTCCATAATCTCGGATTCTCGTTCTAACCATCTCTTAACCCACAATATGATTCGTTTAGCGCCTGCGCATACCACTTCGCATGTATTACGGTACTGGAACCTCGTAACAGTAAAATTTTGCTCGTTTCTGGGTTCTCGGTTGCGTGCAAGTTGTGCACCGTATTCCGGTCTCAGTCTGCGATATTCGCCTACATTTTCCGCACTCTTGCTCTTCGCTTGGTCTATTCCACCTTCGCATTCGTCATCGGCGACGCGACCCGACCGACGAACGTAAAAAAACCTCGAAATTAATTACAACTTGTAGGCCTATACGGACGGTAAAATGGCGTAACCGGTCTTAAGTACGTATTTTCCAAACGATATATTATTACACGACCAGCTACAACAATATCATCGTTATCAGCGGGCATAAAATACACATACGCAGTAATTCTGCCGTTGTACACGCATATTTACCTATAATGTCCTCAAGGTTATCAATGTACAACGATACTTTTACAGGTACTCTTCTCTCTCCTCCTATTACCTTCATTGTGTACGTATACCTTCACAATAGGTATCGTATTTTCAATACCATCCGACGAAAGCGCAATTACAACGTCTTTGCGACCTTCTACAATATATTGCATTCGACATACGAGCACAATGTTGCCTAATTGCCTATCCCCCTCCACCTAAGGTACTTAATATAAGCACAATCTTATCAATACGCGAGCTTAGCATTCTAGAATGGCGTATCCATCGACGTAATACTCGGTGGGGAAAATAGGAGAGAGAAAAAGACTGACTGATGTTTTTACAAAGCCAAGTCCTCATCTCGCTCCGATACAGCCACGCACCGATTAATAAAAAAAAAACAGCATCGTGAATTCATGTACCATCGAGGACGTAACGTCTCTCGTCTTCTTTTTCTTCATTTCGAACGTATCGTTGCATTTCCCATCATCATCGTGTTCGTACCGCCAAAACCAGTTCGCTCGCTTTTATTCTCCTCATTTGCTCGCCTCTTGCAACAACGCATCACCATTGCCGACGTCTACCCATCGATCGTCTCACGTGACCGTCGCTTCGACGATTCGTTCACGTTCGTCGATTACGTCCTTCGACGACCCAGCAGCGCGGAGGCGGCGGCCAAATTCACAACCGACAGACTTCCACCTAAAGCATCGGATCTTACATTACCGCGTCTTTTACTTTTTGTTTCGCGTTGGAAAGATATGAAAAAAAAACGATGCACACCAAACAACGGTGGCAAAAACTCGAAGTCGTCGCCGCCGCGCCGCTGCGTCGTAATTATCGGCATCCGGTGAATGCGTATCAAACACATCGCCGCTCATTTCCCCTTTCCTCATATTCTTTCTTTCTGTACAGAGAGAAAAAAACAAATTTAACAAGTGAGCAAAAAAACAAAACAAAACCGAAGATGAATTACACGGAATTTCGCGATTAATCGTACTTCCAAGGTATAACGCCCTCAGCAGGTTCAATCACACACCTTCGGCTTCGTTTGATCGGTTGAAAACCAAGGCACGTAACTCGCCAACACTGTACATTCGGATTGTCTCTCTTTCGCTCTTTTTGACGCTACCGCCGCAGTGAAATAATAACCCATCTCGTACATTTGTACGACGACGCACCAATAAAACATTTCCGGTATGTTTGTCGTCGCTGGCACCAACACTGTTCCTGCATTCATCGCGTATGTTCACATAACCTCGTCAAACTGTGAAAATAACTCGATTTTTTTTTATTACGGTGTCGCATACGGTATGCATATGACGATAACCAGACTTGGGTTACCCTTTTTTAGGGACGGACGATGACACCGTAGATGCCATTAATCAATATCACTATCTAACGAAGAACATGAGGAGGAACCTTAGTGTCAAAAAACTCATGAAAATTACTATTCTAGAAGCTAATTCCAAGAAAATGTCTGCGACTCGATAAAGGCTTCCTAATGCGTTAAAATCTCATACAGGGCCACATAAAATACGTTTTCTTAGCAGATCTCCAACCAGTTAGCAAAAATTTGGCAAATTCAAAATAACAGGAAATTTTACGAACTGAAATCGGCAATTGCCAGGGGATCCATTGAGGAATCTCCTACGGGTTTTGCATGGAATAGAAAGTACTATTGCAGTAAAATACTAAAATCATGAAAATCGACAATTCCCGCCATTTTTTTCAAGTGCTTTCCAACAGCCTTTAGACAAAATTTGCAGAAAATTGTTGTTTTTGAATTCATTTGTAGAATAAGATCGACACTCTATAATCTGCATTCAAATTTAGACATGACCTCAAAAATAGACGAGCCTACAATACCTCAATCTCCTTCAATTTCGATCTAGAACGTTAAAATTAATTTACACGCTCGAAAACTACTCACATTACACGTTTCCACTTCCAATCACATGTTCTCAGTTCCTAATGTATTCCTTTCCGGATCATTGCACCATTCGTAACTATCGCACGAAAAAAAATCATAGATCTTCCTTCACAGATAACCCAGCAAACATTTGAATACTCGACCGAAGACGCATCTATCTGATTTTCATTTCAAAAGGTAATCTACCATCAAAGGTCATCTCATATCTACCGAGTCATCAGTCTCGGTCGGTTTTATCATTCAATCAGCCAGTAAAGAGTTCCGTATTACACGACGCGACCAACTTTTCCCACAGATCATATCACATCTAGCTACAATCTCATTATAATAAGTATCCGAATACCTGTACCCCAGACTCGTCGATCTCAAGTCTTGAAACCCCGCGAAACGAAACACTACCTCGTTAAAATTAAGTAGGCCATCGAAATTCAGACACAATCGAACAATTAGCCTCGACATATGTATCGATAAATCAATTACATAATTCGCGGTTTACATATCCGCTCTGGATCGAGTTGACATCACGCGGTCAAAGGGCGTACCTCGGGCATATCTAATATTCCGTACACATCCTGATGAAATCTTACCGCCAATCGGGCAGGTTCTTTTCCCAATTCGTTGGCTGAGACCAAACATCCGCCGAATTTATTATTCTGTACTCGTACACAAATCATCAAACCATTCCGTCGTCTCTCATTCCACGTGACATCAAATTGCACTCAGTCGTCGAATCTTTTCGCCAAATCATCTTGTCGTAACCGCACTCGAAATTTCCAACATGGCTTACTTTCTTCTCTAAATACTCGTAAATCGTAATTTTTTAGGACATCGGTGACGTCATACAATAAATATACAACATATTCTCATTTCATCACCATCTTCTCCTTCGAAACCCACACTATTTGCTGGGTCGTACAGCCATAAAAAAAAAAGAGAACCCGCACGTAAACATTTATAACTTATACGAGATCGGCGTCGATGTCGCCGCCATTTTATAACACCATATTGAGGACACTTCGCTTCTTTCGTTCCCTTCGGCTCGTCCTACTTTAAAAAATCGTAATTGGTGACAACGACGCTCCATATTAATAGCTAATAATTAAAATTTCATTGCACTATCGTATGTACATTTGTGTATAATTATTCAAGGCTATAAATACGACGTATGGATGTACAAATGTGCGCGCATAATCGACCACGTCGATTTTCTCATCGTCGGCTGTATACATAAAAGGTTCTACAAACCTAAATAACTTCTTCTTTCATCTATTACGTGAATACGACAACACATCCACATAATATGAGCATGTTGCACATAAGCATACATAAATAAGTATTGTAAACATTGTATTGTGATAACTATTTGTTTGCGAATGATGGTTATGCATTATGAGATCTTATGCCATTTATGTAATTGTGTGTGCAGCAAAACCTAAAGGTTTTTGTGATGGGACAGTAAAAATTACAAAACCTTCTAATTGGTATTTTGGGTGGTCGACTCGATGATCAATTGTTCAGATTTTGACCATTTCAATGACTGATAGAAATCCATTCATAGTTCTCAACAATCCCTTAAGACAAATGCTCAATTAGCAACGAAACCAGCACTAAGATACTTCGGTATCTCCCAAACCCTGGCGCATTGTCCAATCACAGGTCACCGAGACTTTAATCTGATGTTGGACAATGGCATTCCCAAGAAATTCCAATAACCGCCATCATCCATAAGGTCAGAATATTTCGATCAACTCGACGAACACCTCTTCATCAATGAAACCACATCTAGAAAACTTCTCAACTTTGATATCCATCATCAAATTCAAGCTGCCAGTACTTCCATCAAGTTTTGGATTCTTCTGTCGATTGTATCTTTCAGCGCTACCAATCTTCATCTTCAACTGCGTTTCTCCTTCAAATGGAATAAGATGGGACTGTTATCAAATCTCTACTAGAAGTCATTCAAGTTCACTTTTCACTTCTTCTTCAAGGAACTCATCTTAGAACTTATTTTGACTACCCCAAATATCAAATATTTGACTTCATTCCCTCAATCTACCTTGGGCAAGCAGTCAGTGACTGGGCCAATCCCAGAACCTTATCTAATCCAGGAATCACCCATCTTTTGAGAATTTCTTCTTCCCCGTCATCAAATTTCCAGCAGGTCAACAACCTATGGATTGACTAAATCCTTATTCATGCTCATCATCAAAAATTTCCAACTCCAGGAACTTTTTTTCAATGGCACCTATCCTACAGCTTCTTTCAATCATGGAATCTGCCAAACATCCATATAAACCCTTCTTCCTAACGAAATTTTATACCTCTTAATCCAACTTCAGAGCACCCACGTCAACTTTTGAACCTAATTGAGTCATTCCAACATCGCCCATAGCCTTCATACGACACACCACAACTCGACCAAACAACCCAACTCACTCACCAGTTAATTCTCTCTTCGCACCTTTCTTCATTAAAAAAAAAATCATCACCCAATAACCTATAATAATATCTCAATCCCGAGCAATCTGGCTAATCCACTTCCAGCACAGTTTCCAACCAGCTCCATACCTCATGCAAAAAAAAACTAGACTTGTCCGGCGTCGACCCGGTTCATAGGTCACCTCTTGAGCCGCACGCCCGCGAGCTCTTTCAACACAACACATAATAAATCTGCTGGGGCTAGCCGAGCGCCGGCTTCGCCTTAGCATGCACGAACCGGTACCCATACCAGGCATCGGTATCGCGCGGCGGTCATAAATAGGCCATAACGAAAGATCGCCTGCTACCGCTGACGCCGCCGTAGCCATTAAAATACTGCCTAAGCGCCATATAAACGTTATGTCGACTTGCTGCGAGTACCTAGCAGCACACGTACGTAACTTGGACGTGTTTTTTTGTAGATCTGCGGACTCGATCCGCCTACAGCTGCAGGGATTCGAACGAGTAACGAGTTTCACCTTATAGCTAGTTTGATATTTATAGGTATAGAAGCGCGATACCGAATCAGCCATCGGTTCTGCTGCTTTACAACGAACTATAAAAATCGCGAGGGGAACGAATACGCGGGATAAAAACCACCCTTATGTCGTACCGGATCACCCTCAAATATAAAAATCGGAGGGTCAGCATCGACCGCGTTGGTCGAAAAAGAATGAGCTTCTCTTCGTCGTAATGGACACGAACATACCATATGTTAACCTATACCAATTCTTTTTCACTCGTATGTTTCGCTGTTACTCTAGTCCTTCCCCCTCACACAAACCAAATGTACTTAACCTCTCCATAGGCTAATATACCACTCGTGCTACCCGCTGAGTTGCAAATAGATAAACTCGCCATACTGTACACCTTCCTCCGTTCCTTTTTCCGATTCGCGTACCTAACCTAATACGCAGACAATATGGCTGCTCTGATGAGTCACCCGCCAAAACGACTAATCTCGCGTGTTGTTCGCCTTCACCTTCCAGCACTGGCGGAAAATCTACGAAAATTCGTCTTCCTGTTCTCGTACATAAGATATTACGTCATCAACGCGCACCTCCGCTTTATTCCTATCAACGTAAAAATTTCTAACCGAATCCACCTGAGCACGCCGCCGCCATTGCTGCGTCATCATACGCGGAAAACCTTCTCGACCGAGAGATACGGTAGAAAAAAAACTTCCACGTTGTCGAAAGCTAACGCGTAATTTTTTTCAATTACAGCAGCCACTCGACTCGTTAGCTTTCGTAATCGAGTTGACATGAAGAAGAAGAATGAGTGTTTGATAATAACGCGACGACGCCCCAACCTATCAATGGCTGCTGCTTGCCCCGTTCTTATCTGAAAGAATAGGGTACAAAATGAAGCCATAAGGCCATAAAGAGACGTAGAACATTGCTTCGTGGCTCGAGCCGTGCGTGAAAGGACAAAAGAAAATTTTTCAACGAAAAAAATGCCGCATTTCTGCGCAAACTCGAACGATAGGTACCTACCTACCAACTCGAGTAGCACGTACCTAAATATATTTCGGTAGAATTCTGCACTAGTGGCGATGTGGTGCAGCGAGGGGAGGAGGGGGACAATGAACGCGAACTGGACAGACGAAAAAATACCCTAAATAAATTTACAATGAAAAAAAAAATGAAAAAAATTCTCTGGCACGTTGACAAGCGCGGTAGCCATTGTTACCGAATTAGATACGTCGACCTACGCCCACATAAATACGCATATTCATTCGCATACGTACGTTTGTACACGTCACTAAAAAAAATTTTCACCGACGCGACGAAAAAATCCCGAAATTTGGGAAACACGTCGAATAATTCCAAGATGAAAATTCGAATCGCGAGAAAAAAATTACAGAGGATCGAACGAAAAAAAAAATAGAATTAAAATTCCAACGTAAACTTACTAATCACATTTATGTGGACGATGGCGCGGTATACACCCAAGATGACCTTCATATTGGCAATAATTTTGGCGGGAATCCGTCTGGCTTGAAGTGATCACCACTCGAGAACAATAAAAATTACCACTGAAGGTGCTCGAACCGTCGAAACGATAAAAAATTACCGCCATTTCAACAATGGTATTTGTATGAAAAAAATTACGATTCGAAACCGTACAAAATTACGTTAAAACTGACGAATGAAAATTTTTTTACGTTACATGGCTGGCATAAAAATTAAAATTTAATAAACGAAGATGATAAACTCGATAAAATAACGACAAAGAACGACGCTAAAACGGCGAAAAAAAATTTTTACGGAAAAAACTAGAGAAAATGAAATTACCAAAGAGAAGAAATCATAAGTACAATGATACAAATTGCGACGCGAAAAGAGCGCTCGACAAGACAACCTTCGACAAATGGAAAAGCACAAAAGAAAATAACATACGCGTTGTTCGCGCCGCGCCGCGTACCAAACCACACCGCGACGCATCGCGAATGAAAAATACGTTACAAAGTGCGCGCGCAGCTCACTATCTGTAACCATCATCGCGCGAACGACGCGAATCCTAATAGGCTCCCCACTCCACGGAGCCGAACCGATGGAAGGTTGGTCGCCGCCGCAGCCGAAGTTGGCGTTCGCTTCGTCTCTCCTCGTGCCTTCGGGTTCGGCTCTTTGTCTAACGTCGTCGACGCGGCGTAAACGTAGCGTTGCCGGTTCGCTGGTCGCCGCGACGCTGCCGCCACATCATCATCCTTGGTTCGCGTTCGCCCCGTTGCCCGTATTACGTCGTACGGCGAACGAACGCGGAACCGAACGACAAACGTCGCGTTATCGCCGGCGAGATCGCGTCACAATTTTGTTCGTTTCGCATTCGCAGTCCGCAGTCGTCGTGCTGAAAATGACTGCGTGTACCCCTTCTCGCCTGGCCAATCAAGAGTATTTCTACTCGTTTCTCGTTCCCCAAACAACAAAGCATAAACATAAACTCGAATTGAAATGAAAATAAAAGTGAAAAAAATTTCAACTTGAACGATGAAAAAAACGTGTACGTTGCGTCGAAACCCTCTTGCTCCGCTGATACCTCTTTTGCCTCCCGAACGGCGTTTTTCCTCTTTCAGGTCGGTTCAAATTCACCTACAACGACTCCACTAACTTGGTTGCCGCAACGATTCAATATTTACTCGAAAATTACCAGTCCATACCTCATATACTCGTACGATTACATGATGGGTTTCTTTCCAACCTCAACGCCCCCCCAGCTTTAACCTTCATACTACGAAAATAGGTAAAATTGCCGATGAACTATACGATGTAATATGATATCAACTTTTCTTCGACGTGCTCATTTTGGAAAATTAATCAGTTTTGAAATAAATCAAAAATCGTATGACAAAATTTGAAAACTCGAATCGATGATTTACACCTCAAATTCACGAACTGAAAATATGAATTGACCAAAAACACAGATCAATTGAATAAATTCCATATACTTCGGGTGAAGAGTCACAGAAAACTGATTTCGAAAAAATAAAAAGAGAAACAAATTGCTCCAAATGGAAAATTTTTTTAAAAAAATTGAAAAACTGAACAGATTCCATATTCACTAATTGAAGAATCACAAAAATAGTTTTGAGCAAGGGATGGCAGGCCTGACAAGCGAGGAAGGCAAACTGGGTCTTCTGCCCCAGGCCCGGCCTGCACAAAGGGCCTCAAACGTTCAGAACTTCGAAAAAAAAATTTCAAATTTTAAATACATTCTTCTGAAAAAATTTTCATCCTCGTTTCGCTGGGGCTTCATAATCATAACTTGACTTCTTTTAATAAAATATTGGATATATTTGAAATTTTTACATAAAATGACTTTTTTTCTCTCCAATTATCTCCCTTCTTCAATGACTGACTGATTTTGCTCCTAGCCCGAATTTTCTCTCCACGGCCTAGAGAGAAATAAATTGCTCTGAATGAAGAAATTTATTAAAAAAATTGAATAAATTGAGCAATTAACTTGTGAATTGTTCGAAAACGCAGCTAAACTGACCGAGGCAACAAAATAAAATAAAAAAATTGTGAAAGGCAAGCTACAAAAAGAGACGAGTCAGCAAAATAGGCGAATGGTCCAATTATTTGAATTTTTATTGAGTTTGGAAATTTGTACAATAAAAAATAAAATAATATATTTTCGAACGATGATGAAAGAGGGGGGTGGGAGTTTGGACTTGAGGAATATATTTTGAAAAAATGGAGAAATTATATAATAAATACTAGTGAAGCCAACCAAAAATATTTGTTTTTTCAAGACCAGCGAAAATTGCAGTTAGAGCAAAAATAGGGTGAAAATTCAAGTGGTGAGGGGAGGGGGGGGGGTATTGACAAGAAAAAATGTGATTTTACGTTGAATTAAAGAAAGTGTAAATTATTTTGTCAAAATAAAGAAATTTATTAAGTCTAAGAGCGAAGTGAGGACGAAAATTTGAGGAGAAAAGCACATTCAAAAGCTCAAAATTCATAATTTTTTCCAACTTTTCAGTCGTCAAGAGATGTCCAGACGATTTGGACCCCCCCCCCCCCTCCCCCCAATTAGATGCCTATTCACAACGAGGTGCATTTTGAAGTCGTCAATGAAAAAAGATTTTCGATTGTCCACGTTACGATTTTTGAAATTACTAAAGCTTCAGCATTGTCATTTGCCAATTGCAATTTTTTCAGTTCAAAAAACTAACAAAATTAGAACCAAACATGAAAAAACTAGTGAACTACGTTTACATTTTTTCAATTATTGCGATTTTAGTTTAAATATGAAAATATTACTTTTTTTAAAATTGAAATTCGTGAATAAGTATATTTTTTTGACTGAAATATGTTTTTGGTTGCCCTGATTATCTTTTTTATCATTTTTCTTTCTTTGACAAGTTTTCTTTTCAAGTTCTTACTGTCAAAAAAATTTAATGTGAAACCAAATTGAAGAAAAATTTTCTAAAATTTATGAATGTTGAAAATATCTCAATTTTGTCAATTTTTTCCACTATTCAGGCCTTCTCGATTCTTCTTGGTTTTATAAAATTCAATAAGTGATGCCTACTTTCGTTTATCAAAAAAATTTTCCCCAGAATTACCACTCCAAAAAATCATAATTTTGAAATTTTTTTAGATAAAATTCATAATTAACTCGCGACTGTTTAAATTTCCATCCCTAATTAATCGTGATACGAAATGTAAGATTTTCCGTTATTAGGACTTACATTTCTTAAAATTTAAATTACAACAAATTAAGTTATTGAAATTTATGTTTAAAATGTATATTACAGCAGTGGCGAGGGGGAGGGGGTGAAGAATATTTGAAAAGACGTGATTGGAATTTTAGTCTTTCAACTTCATTGCTTCAATTTGAAAACAAAAATTTCACGTATTTATACGAAAACAATTTTTTTCTCTCAAAACTTGTTAATTACAAACTAAAATGCAAAAAAAAAAACTAGTTCTTTTTTTGGCATGAATTGACAATTTTTGGAGCCTTTCATGTTCACTTGACATAAGCATTCTCAAAATAAACTTCCGAGGCAAAAGGTTGAAAAAGGTAGCCTAAAAATTACTTTGATTGTTTGAATGTTTCATTGTAATTCGATTATTTTTCATCTTCAATAATTACAGAATTTCAAATAGGAAGATATTGGGAGGGGGGGGGGGGGGGTTT
>FIZU01020682.1:0-11724 GCA_900064475.1 Pseudococcus longispinus | reverse complement strand
GGGGGGGGGGGGGGGGGGGTCAAATTACGTATATTGGCTAATTTTCACGGAAACAGAATTTCCAATTCGCCGATGTCAAGGCAATGGGGTGAAGGTAATAACGCCCACGTCAAAAATATTGAACTTATTTGTTATAAATTTTGAAATTATTATTAAAAATGGTTAAATTAGTAGAAAATTGAAAATTTTTGAGCATAATTTGCATAATTTTATTCCGATTTGATCACTTTTTTCACTTATTTAAAAATTACTTCATAAATATTGAATAGATATTTTTTGAAAAAAAGTGCATTTTTCCCAATTTTATTTTCAAAAATTTTCAGTAAATGTGTTAGAATTGAAAAAAAAACAATTTCCAAGATTTTTCCGGATTGGGGGGGGTAGGGGTGTTTAGATGATTTTTGTGCATGTTTGAGGATATCTCGAAATTGAATTTTTTTAAAAAATACAATTTTCTCGGATTTTAACCAAATTCAAGGGAGTGGTTCATATTTAGTTGATGATGAACCATAGAAAATTTTAGACCCCTAGCTCAAAGGCGAGTGGAACTAAGGGACCTCAAAGTGGGGTAACTTTCGAAAAAATGACAGTTTTTGGCCACTTTTGGGTAGTGCCACCTCGGGCACGCCTCAAAAAGTTACGTTTTGAGTTTCTACAACTCTCCAAACCATTGACCTCAAAATTGGATACCACTTTTCCTGCCTACCAGGGGGTTAAAAAGTTGCAGATTGGCGAAAAATCGAGATTTTTGATTTTTAAAAAAAATGAAATACCCTTCACTTGGTACCAAAATTGGGCCTAAAGGGCTCCTTTTGATTCCAAAAAATTATTTCGTTTGCAAAAATTGAAAAGTGTTAATTGCAGGGTAGCCAACTTTCATTTTTTGTAAAAAATGATTTTCATAATAAAAAATTACGAAATTTTAATTTTTTTAAATAGGGTGTTTCATTTTTAAAAAAATCAAAAATCTTGATTTTTCATCAATCTGCAACTTCTTAACCCCCTGATAGGATAAAAAATATGGTGTCCAATTTCGCAACTTTTTGGGGGTGTGCCCAAGGTGCTACCTAAAAGTGGCCGAAAACTATTTTTTTTCCCGAAAGTTACCCCACTTTGAGGCCCTCTAGCTCCGTTCTCCTTTGAGCTAGGCGTCTAAAATTTTCTGTGGTTCATTCCCAACTAAATATGAACCACCCCTTTGAATTTGATCAAAATTCGAGTCATGTTTTTTTTCGCGCTCCACCCTAATGTACATAGGACGAACCCCGACGCCATTTTGCTTTTTTAGGGGTTCTCAAATTTCCTTCATTACACGAAATTATCTTGTACTAATAATTTTATGTTATTTTCAGTAATTTGAGGACCCCTAAAGAAAGAAGATTGTGTCAGGGTTCGTCTGATGTTAATCTGGAGACCTCCTAACATCGGTCCAATTTCGAGATATCCTCAAAAACAACCCTTTTGACCATGTACTAAAATCACACAAACACCCCTACACAAAGCTCAAAAAAATCAGGAATTTTTTTTCACTTGCTAACTAGTTGACCACCTATAAAAAATCCATAAAAATTCGAAATATTTTTCTTCAAATTTTTAAAAAATGAAAAAATTTTGAACCCTATTCGCAAAATATTGGTTCAAGTCAGAAATCCTAAGTTTTTTTCCCTCGGTTTTCCACGTCACTCCACAACTTTTGTCCATCCCCCTCCAATTTCTCCCCAAAAAAGTCGAAGATGATCAACTCTGGTGGGTATAATTTTCAACCCCCTGGGGGCATTATTGTCTGCACATTTGCACCTAATTCTAATTACGCCCACAAAGATATTTAAAAAAAAACACTCTAGACATTGGTGACAGTTGAAAAAAAAACTTTGCAGTCCTAAACAAACTAGAATATCCCCTTTCCCCTCCCAGCCATAATTCTCTATCGATTTTCAATTCGAGATATTTGAATTTGCGATTTAATTAAGGGTGGCGTTAATACCTTCAGTTACCTTATGATGAGAAGTGAAAATTTATACAGCCTTGCTTGAAATAGTCTTCTAACCTCAATAGAAATTCAAAGGCAGGTAAAATTTAGCTAAAAACATACTCTGTCGTTCGCGAATCAGTGAGAATCACTGGCATAAGTCAAAATTGCACCACAAGGAGATATCATTGAGAAAAATCACTGAAAAATTCGGCGAAATTCACTGAAAAATCAGTACGATTTACTGATTTTTTCTAAAAACTTTACCGAGTTTTCTATGCTGCTACTTTGGCTATAAATCAGTGATTTTTCACGAATTTTGAATAAAAGAATAAATGAATGAATGAAGGTGGGGGTGTTTCAAATTAAATTCGACGCGAATGTTCACGATAAAAACAACATGCTCTTCTCTCTCCTTTTCGGAGCAAGTTTTGATTTCCCAATTTAAAAAACCTCACTTCTCCAACACTTTCGTACATAGGAGTCTTATAGAATAGGCATTGGGGAAATTTTGAGAACAATCAATATGGAAGTTACTCGTTCTTATTAACTCTGAGATACGATTTTTCTCAATTAATAGGCTCTTTCTTATGGTTAAACACACATTAGCATTAAATTATTTATACGCGATAAACGAAAAATAAAACATAAAATCAACCTGCCAAGCTTAAATAAGTATTTGTATGTAAGAATAGTCGTAGGTACACTAACAAATCAAAATTTTCCATCAATCGTATAAGTATAGGTATAGATACTAGAAGATTGGTAATGAGGAGTACATTAGTATAGGTATTATAAATAGATAGGTAAATGTATATCATTTTTTTTAAAAAAACAAACAAAAAATTGGAAAAAAACTCAACAACGAAATTTACAAGTACAAGAAAACAATTAACATAAAATTATTATTTTGTTTTTGATAAACTATATTCGCTTTTTTTTTAAATATTTAAAAAATAGTACAAATAATCAAATAATAGGTATAAAACATTGACAATAGTTGTACAATAAATTTATGAATGAACAGGCGAAAACGATACGTAGGTATATAAATGATGGAAAAATCGAAAACGAAAAAAAACAAGTAGATTGATAAATTTGTGCCATTAATATAGTAACATGCGACGGTAACCAACTGAAAACGAAAAAATATAAATAAATAGGTAAATATAGTATGAATAATTAATGATAATGACGAAAGTATTTATAGTAGGCGTTGGGCGTTGCTCCACAACCTAAAAAATATGTATACATTGTAGAGATAATACTTCGGTATTTGGTGAGTAGGTAATTCAAGAGGTATAATCACACGTGTATCGTGTTTCAATTAGAGCTATATCACAGTAAAAAACTATCGCTACGAATGAGTATAATACTTTCAAGGCTTTTTTTCTTATGTATTTCTAGGATACGAGTACTTGAAAAGTAAAATTTATGTACATTACGACCTATGTATGGTGGCGATGACGATGATGGTTGCGGCAAAAGTGTAGGTAACGGAAAGATGAAAATAGGTAAGTCTACTCCTCGACCCGGGGTTCTAACGATTGGCGTACGAAGACGTGTAATCTCTATCGACGCTGGTCTCTCGTACGTCGTAATTTAACGACGTGTCTTCAGGCCCGGATACTTCTTGATATCCGGCTTGCTGCTGCCAGAAGTTCTTCGAATCTGTTTCGTTGGCCCCTCCGACGGCGCCGGGTGCGGTCGAATTTAAATTAGAGCCTCGTTCTTGCATCATGTAAGTTTGGTATTCCTTATCAGGCGGATTGGACATTAATATATTCGCTTCGTTCTGGAACGGTTTGAAATCGTAGATGTTTCGCAGACGATACAGCACCGGAGCGTAGAGCAGATTGGAGAATGCGATCAGCACGTTTAGGCAGGTGAATCCGATGACGGCGACGATCTCTCCGGCGATAATCGGGCCCAAGGCGTACGCGAACGAGTACGAAATATCGGCGATGGCGTATATGCTACCGTAGACCGATACGTAGCGTACGTCGACGATGTACCCCAGAGTTGGCAAAACTGCCGTGTCCACCAAGGCCATACCGAAGCAGATTCCGCATATGGGTATCATCAGCATTTGATAGGAAGTAGAAAAAGGAATAAGGAAACAACACATGCCTTCGAGGAATAAGCCAATGGCCACCATTAGCCATTGGTACTGGGCGTACTCTCGGGCCATCTTGACCGTCAGCATGACGCCGAATACGTGCGGAAAGAAGGCCGGCAACCAGATCATGCCGATTTTCCAACTATCGGCGGTGATATGCTCTTCCATCCAGATGGATATGGTGGGCTCGAGGAAGGCCAGCGCGACGTTGGACATCATGAGGGCGCCAGCGCACACAGCAATGTCCGGATCCATGAACAACTTCCAGATCGGTGACGTGGCTACTTTTTCCATATGCTTATGCTCGCTCAGCTGCTGTTTCAAAGGCTTCATTACCAGCAGTAACATGAAACCGTCCATTAACGAGACTAGAGCCAGTATCAAGAATGGTATCTCTTTGCCGGCGAACTGATACAGGGCTCCGCCGAAAGGAGGCGCGAACAAGCATCCGAAACTGATGAAAGCCAAAGCAATTCCCAACGCTTTCGAACGTTCGTTCTCCTCGGTGAATCTATCGGCGATCATGGCGAAACCCGAGGTATCAGCGAAGGCCGACCCTACCCCTTGTAAGCTCCTGGCGCAGAACAACAACGCGTAACTTCGGCCGCAGGCGAATAACGCCGTCGACATGAACATTATAGATAGGCCGATCATCATCGGAATATCGTATCCGATACGATCGATTAAGGCACCCGAGAACGGATTGATCATCAGTTGGACGATGGCTTTGGAAGCGAACAGAATACCGGTGGCGGAGTCTTCGCCGTGGTGGGCTCTCGGTATCGGCTTGGCTGGCTTGGTGATGTTGTACGGTACGTCGTCCCAGGCGCCGACGTAGCGCAGATAGTCCGGTATTATGGGCACGATGACCATGTACAGCATGTTGTCCAGCAGCAGTGCTATGCAGACGATGACCAGGATGAGCCTGCGCTGGGTCACCGGTTCTTGTATCTTCTCCCATATTATATCTTTGACGACGGTCACCTCGAGGTTGATGACCGGTACCTTCATCGTACCCAGGCGATCCCATAGCGCTCGAACGACGTCCACGAATACGTTCATCTTGGATGTTGGTGTGCGGTGGCTCTGCGGGCAGGATCTCAGAACATGTCACGAACCGAACCGACGCGCAAGGGCACTAAACACCGACTCTCCTTACCACAAGTTATACCGATTGCATGGGTGTTTCGAAGAAGCGCACATGAGCATTTTCAGAACGCCGTTATCGATCCCAAACCTTTAACAAAGATACAAAACAAACGGTTATTTAGAGATTTCGATCGCCTATTGTACCAGACAGAGCGAGAGAAAGAAAGAGAAAGACATGCAAACAGATGGAGCTTTATCGCTTATCAAGGATTACGCTTACGTCTTAATCGAATCGAGAAAAATTATACCAGATTGCCAACACTACGTATAAAAATGTCGACAATGCCTCATCATCGATTATCTGTCTTGTATCTTTTTCAAAGATATGGGATCTAAGCGTACCGAAATTACGTACGGCGAAGGCGACCACGCACCGGATCGCGTGTCCGCCATCAATTCAAAGAGCTGGCAAGAAGTGCGTTTTCCAAACTAACATCGTCGTCGACCATCATGCAAATGACCCGATAATTCGAGCGAAATGGTCGCTATACTCGAGTATTAATTTAAGGCCCGTTGCGTAATAAAAGGTCGTTTTCGAGCGACGTTTATCGCGTATGTATCGCCATTCGAAACAACTCAGTGGTTTCCAAACGTGCCGCGAATAACGTGATCGAAATTCAGGTAGGGGTGAGCTGAGGAGTTGGGCAAATGCGAGATGTTCGAGTTTCGATGTGCGAGAAGTTTTTTTTTCTACGTATGGTACCATCTTGCTTGCTTGCGCTTTGGTGGTAGAAATGGCGAATCTCATCGAATCCGTTATTCCGCACTACCTACGAACAAGCCAGCACAACTACACATATCGTAATTATTAAACCGTGTAATGTTACGTATCGCATTTGCCTTTTGAAATGAGCATCTGTGGGGGGGGGGCGGCTCGAAGTGAATGGAATTTGGTTCTTTTATTGTACAAGAAGGTTTTGAGGCTGATTAAAGTTGTGTATGTAGGGTTATGGGTAGTAGTCTCGCACTGATTCAGAGAGGGTGTCAGGTATGGCTACTGAAGGCGAAAGTAGTAATGAAGATATCGGCCCTCTTCAGTAATTGTTGTCTCTGTGCTTTGAAAAATGGGAGGGAGTCAAACGTCTTCATCTCAGGACTTCACTATGGCTCAGAATTTCCTCTCTAACCTTTTCAAAAATTTTTTAATGAAATTGTATGTTAGGAGCATAGCCGGGTAAGAATGGTGAATTGACCCATGACTGGGATTATACCTAAACCTTCGAAAATTTTTTTTTTAAAAACGTTTTCCTTCCTTAACTAGGTCATTTCTGGTTGAAAATTTTTTGTCTTGTAATATGTCATCAATGACACCAAAATACACCATCAACCTGCATTTAGATCAAATTCGTCCAAAACTGAACTCCCCACGGCAATTTGAAGTTTTCAAAGTCAATTTCAAGGTCATTGTAAGGGTCGAAAAAAATTTTAAAAATTTTAAAATGTTACCCTTAAGTGACTGTATTTACATAACAAATTTGGTGAAAATTGATTGAAAACTCACGGAGATAGAATTTTTTAGCTTAAAACCACTATTTGAGGGACCATCCATCAAGGGGGGGGGTGAGCCCAAGGATTCCGCATAAGCTCTAAAATCATCTTTTACCATAATAAATTGGAAGCCCTGAAAAAAATTTTGAAATTCGACCAGAGGCCGATTGATCCTCTTACCACACCAGAGCCTTTTTTTTTCAATTTTTTTCAAATTAATTTTAAAATATTCAAATGACGTAATTTTGGGAACCCACGACCCCCTCCCAGATGACTCGAGGCCCTAAAATTCATGTCTAAGAATGTTTCATCTCGATATTTGTCGTATACTGCAATTTCAGCAAAATAGAGGGTTTTTAATTTTTTTCTCCAATTCTTACGAATTTAATATTTTTCACTCCAAAAAATTGTGTTGAGACAAAATTTTTTGAATTTGCTGAAATGGCAATTTATGACAAATATCGAGTTGAAACATGTCCAGACAAGAATTTCAGACCACCTCGTCATTTCAGACGGGGTTGTAGGTTCCCAAAATGGCGTCATTCGGGTATTTTAAACGAAAATTAGATAATACGAAAGAAATGAATGAATTTTGCTCAAATTCAGGTTAATTGTATTTTTAGGTGCTCTTGACGATATTTTGCAATAAAAAAATTTTTCACTCAAAAATGCCGCTTTTAAGGACAGAAAATTGTGAAAAAAATTGAATTTTTGAAGATCGTTCGCCATATTAAAAAATTCTGAAAAAAATACATAATATATACCTATCAAGATTTTTTTGGCAGGTCTAAAACAGCATGTAAGTATTGCAGTTTGAAGTCTCAAAACTTGGATTTCAGTATAAAAGAAGATTCGAAAAAAATTGAAAAAATTTCCAAAGATGACCCAACTCTCCGACATTTTGTTAGGCAGTCCTCTTAAACGTTGAAAATTTTAGAGATGACGCTGGCTTTCAGACATTTTGTAAGGCTATTTGTGTTCATTTTTTCGTCGCGTTTCTTTCAACTTTACATTATTTTATGAGACTTTTGAAAACTTATACATTTTCTTACCCAAATGACTTTTTGGACTTGAATTTTCAGAAATTTTTGACTTTTTGGACTTGGAAAAATTCATATGTTTCAAATTTGACTTTTAGATTATTTTGTTAGGTATTATAACATTTTGTTAGATTTTTGAAAGCTTGTATAAATTAAAAAAAAAATTAATCTCATAATTTATGAAGTCTAGATAAATGTTATAATCTCTGACGAAATAGTTTCCAAACGTCAATGAAAGTTTTTGAGTCATTAAATGTTATTCAACTCTGTATAAATTTTTTAATTTTATGTTAGACTTTTGAAGCTTCTAAATTTTAAAAATGCACATCTATGTCCAAATATGTCCGCTTGAGAGTCGATCTTTTTGTGCATTTTTTCCTAATATTTAGTTCTGTTTGCAATTTCGAACATCATAATTCATAAAATGCATATTATAATTAATATGATCATATTTCAAAATTTTTAGGTCAGAGAAATCTTTGATCTATCATTATTTCAATCGAAATATGTTGAATAAAAAATGGTCTTTTTTACGGAATAGTGCTTTTTAGTCAAGGTAATCATCACTTCATCAGAAATAAAAATTCGAAAATTTTAACCACGGAGAATTTACTTCACAGGGGTTGCACTCTCGCTTCGCTAAAATGTCAATTAAATCTTCTAATCAGGCGCAAAATCGGTCAAATTGCGGAAATATTAAAATTATACGAAAGTTTTGAAAAAATACATTAATTTTTGGTTCAAGTATAGCAAAAAGATACATAAAAGATGAGAAAATTCGAAGATACGAGAAAAGTCACGTTTTTTTTTAGAAATATACATTTTTTGTAGAGCCCTCTAATTATATGGTAAACGACAACACAACTTCCATCTCCAAACTTCTACTTTATTCGTCATCCATCTCCACGTCCATTCACGGAAACGGCTCAAAACCCCCTCCACTCCCTTGAGCCCTGGGTTGTCTCGCTGTTGACATAGTTTTATTGTATTTTTTTAAACGAATGCAATATTATGCAAATTAATATGAAAAAATCATTCTTTCTAGGCCGAAGCATACAATTTTCTCTTCGAAATTTTTTTAATTTCATAGGTGAATTTGTTTAATGCCTCTCCCCCTACGAAAATGTGGAAGTTGCCTTGTCTCAAGCTCAATAAAACAAAAAGTCCATTGGTTTTGTGAATTTTCCGATTCAAACTTAATTTTTTTTTTACAAAAAATGCAATTTCGTCAGTATTGGGGGAACTACCCGTTGACCCCCCGTTCCAGCCGCCCTTTGGATGTGTTTTCCGCGGGAGTATATGAAAAATTCATCAAATCACCTCTGGAAAGCATCACGTCGCAATGAAAGTTTACGAAGAGGTCATTTAACAGCCATCTGTTCCAAGTTTCAAGGGATTTTTTTACGATTTCCAGTCTTTCTTTAAGTTTCTTCCCGTTTCCTCGTTTGTTTTACTTGTTTGCGACGGTTTCGCGCGGTTAAGCTGATACGTCATTTTGACCTTTGCAAATTATTCCCAAGATAACGATGATACGAAAGAAAAACAACTTGCTCGCCTATACGTATACAAAAGTTGAAAGAGAGTTGATGGAAAAAAAGAATAGCCCGAAGGGTTTGCTGAAATTAACAGAGCCTCGCCTTGTTTTAGATTCTAGCCCAAGCGCGTGAAATCGAATTACCGAGATATGATTTTTTCGAGGTTTCGTTCGCAGGATTTTCTGCATTTGTACCATAATCTGCAGATGGCAACGAGGGCGAATATTATTTTTTATGGTTTCGCGAGAAAAAAGTAAACTGATTTGTAATCGTGTGATGAAAAGGGTGCTTGGTTGACTTTTTAATGGCTTTCAATGTGTATCGAATTTCAAAGTTAGGCGAGAATGGTATACCTAGTTTTTATTTTATAATGGAATGGTGAGATGGAAATCTGTATGGTGAAATTTTAAGTTTTTTGTTAAATTACTAGTGATTCAAGCATACTCCTGTATAAAGTAAGACGCGAGAATTTGCTTTGGGTGGAAAAATTTCCACAATTCGATACTTTCACTTTTTTTTCGTAGCTTTTTTGTGAAAAATCAGTAAATTTTCAAAGTTTCTCTTACAAAGTCAGGAAGTTGTCTGATTCTTGAATTTTACGCAAGAGTAATCGAAATATTTCGGGAATTTTACGCACGAGTAACTGATAAATCTTGAAAATTGTACGCATGAGAAAACTTTGAAAACCTTACACGTTTGAAATCTCCAATGTTTCTTCATGTGTGAAATTTTCAAGACTTTTCGGTTACTCGTGTGTAAAATTCATAACATTTTAAGGTTACTGGTACGTAAAAGGCCAAGATTTACTAATATTTTTAATTCTTTTGAATGAATACTCGGCCAAGGTCTTTAGGTGAGTTGATTCTCAAGCTCTTCTGAGATGGGTCAACGATGGATATATATAATACTAAACCGAATTATGTGATTTAATGTAGGAATCGAGAGTAAAACCATACATAACAATGACAGAATACCTAGAAGAAAATGTTTGAAAGAGCTTTAGATGAACGCTAAGCAACTCGATGAAATTTAAAGCTCTCGAAATTAATTAATTTGAATTGTGGAACTACGAAAAGCTGAGGTTCTCATGTTAACCTAGAAAAGTATTTTAAACTAAAAGCCAAAAATGTTGAATCGAAGGGAAAGTGAACTCTCATTGGGCACAAAATAACCAAAATTTTGAATACAAGGGATGATCAAAGGTTTAAGATTTCGGAGAACATTGAAAAAAACTCGCTAGGTAAAACAGATGACTCACCATGGCAATAATTCAACCACTTTTTGATCACACATTCTATGTGCAGGTCTCTAAACCTACCTAAAAGTGATATCTCTTGAGTAAAAAAAAAAGGACTTGATTAAGCGAAAATGAAGGGGTTTTTTATTAGACATCCAATTATTTTTGAGAAAATTGAAGTTCTTATATGAATAATTTTTGAATTGCCAAACTCGAATCTCAAGGTATCTAACAGATGCTGAAAGTGCTGAAAAAATCCTCCATTTGATAAAGTGGTGCTAAAAATCGAAAAAGTGCTGAATTTGGCTCAAAAGTTCGGCATTTTTTGTTCATAATTTATTAAAAATTAATTTTTTTCCAATTTATTAATCAGAATTTTTTATAATTTCATGTAAAATCGCATTTTTTCGCCAACCTTCCCTCCCTATCTACGAATGACTGCTCGACTACGTTTCTGATGAATTCATCTTACTATATTTTGGGTAGAAATAGAGAGAAGGTAATTTTCAAAATATTCATAAATTGTTACGCTTCCAATTTATTCATTTAGCTATCGTTTTTTTTGTGTACCTATTGATTTTTTTTCTCAAATTCAGAAAGAGCGTAGTCTAAAACCCCCGGTGACAAAATTTTTAGCTCGATATCTCAGCCTTAACCCCTTCTAGAGGGTTAAATGTGGATTTTCGTTAGAAATTTCCATTTTTGGCAGTTTTCAACCAAATTTTTTCAAACTTGCAAAAATAATAGACAGCGTCGAGGGTGATTTTTGGAATTTTTTGAAAAAAATTTCGAGCACTTATTCAAGTTTAAATAGACGTTTTAAGCTTTCTAAGGGCCATTTTGGTAACGCCTTTCAGAGGTGCAATTTTGAAAAAAAAATTTGTGTACTCAGTCTAAATGTACAACCTCATATTTTTATAGAACTTGATATCGTGGTGCATCATCTTCAAAAATTCAAAAAACTAATTTTTTCGTTCATTTTCCCTCCATAAATAGATCATTTCGAGTCGAAATTTTTTTTCTTTTAATATATCAATAATGACACCGGAATATATCATCAACCTGCGTTTAGACCAAATTCGTTCATTTTTCTCTTTTTAACAATTTTCTTTAAAAATATCCGAATGACGCAATTTTGGGAACCCACAACCTCTTCAAGATGACCTAGGGGCCTAAAAATCATGTCT
>FIZU01020666.1:0-21649 GCA_900064475.1 Pseudococcus longispinus | reverse complement strand
ACTTCGGTATAATAAAAAACTACTAAACTACTATTACTCTGTAGTAAAATACTATTGTTTAGTAATGAATTAAGTACTAAAGCACTATTGATGTGTAGTGAAAACTTACTTAAACTCACTGCTGTGTAGTCAGTAACTACTGGTTTCAGTAGTTTTTTTCTACGTGGGAAGTGTTTCAAATTTATATAAAAAGGGAGTAAAATTATTGTACGAAGGGTTACGTGGGGAGACAATAATTTTTTCAATCATGAAAAAAATGAATAAATAAAAACTTAAAAAAAGTTAGTATGATTCGATAAAATTTTAAAACTTTAGAAAAAAAAAGTGGTACATTTCAAGGTCGATTAGATGAAATTTTATAACTTGGAAAAAAATAGTACGAGGGTTTGTGTGGTACATTTATCTGAAAGTGTCCTGTACGGGCCCACTTACTACTCATTCCATATACTTCGCAGCTCATATCTCTCCGATACATTTGCCTGGCACATTTCCTTCCTTTCGATTGCTGAATTACAAATTAGTTCTTCATTTCGAACAAAAATATAGCGAAAACTTTCACCATTCGTTGCCACATTTAATGTATGTATTTCGCATACATACGTCGAGAATTCAGCTTCCATATTTGTTCGGCTATTGCAACAACACCGATACTTAAACTCGCATAAAAACTTGCCTCGACTTTGCAAAAAAAAAAAAGTTACCCAAGCCGGAAAAGTTTACTTCTTTTATGGAATTTTTATTTAGCTACGAAAAAAATTCCCATTTGAAAATTCGCGAGCGAGAAATTTCTGCTATAAAATTGCTCGTCTGCGTTTCCGATATGCAACCGGGGTGAATTCGTAATTGTTAAAAATATCTATCGATTGGATGTCGTGCTTGTAGAGAAGAAAGTAGAAATGTCGCATGAATCATCTTTTAATGATTTCATTGCTGAGGGTTGAAATCGCAGCGAATCTGGCGAACTTCATGTCATCACTTCCGTTAACGAAAAGCTCGTTTCTCGTTGCACGCTGCGTATTCTTGTGTTGGAGGCGAGTCGATTTCGCTTATTTATTTTCCTTTTTTCTTTTAATCCCGCTTGTCTGCCTATTTTATACGTTTTGCTGAGGTATTTTCTCAACGTGTTTAGGTCAGATTGTCATAATGATAATTGCTAATTGAAAATTACCAATGCTGGCAAATTCATCTCAAGAACTAGGTTGAACTCAAAGCCACATTCAGAATTTTGTTCAAACAGAGCTCATTAAATGAAATACAATTGCTGAGCACTTAGTACAACCATTCGAAATATTTCTCAAAACAGCAGAATCAGTTGACGAATGGTACTTCAAATTTTCGTTTGTGGACAGTCTTAGTTTTGATTTTGACGTAGGTACCTTATGATCAAAGAATTTTTTTCGTTTTTTCAAATATTTTGATAGTCTGATCTATATCTGGAACAAAACAAGAAATTCTCATTATTCCCACTATACTAGTGATTCGATGCCTTTCAAAAAAGAAGTAAGAATTTTTTCTAAAATATTCTGAAATCCACTGACATATTTGATACAACGAAAATTCGAAATACTTCAAAAATGGTTGATCATATGATCAAAATAATCAAACCAATTTTCAAATTGCTTTTATTCAATAATTTCATATTTACAAACGACAGCCGTGCAATTATGTTGCATGGGTTGAATAAATTATTGTGTAACTCTACACATGAACTCGTATGCATTGTGAGAAAATTCCAAACAAACCATAAGTAAAAACGATGCTTTTAACGTTAATGGCGTCTAAACTGAATAAAAGGGAAAAACTCGGCGGAATCAAGACTAGCAGGGCATCTGGTTAGGTATGGTATAAGAGCTTGAAAAAAATTTAAATCATTTAACCGCTTACATATTGCCATTAATCACGCAGCAGTGTTCAGTCGACGTATACTTACAATTAATAGTATAATCGAATTACGACAAAAACCGAGCTTTCTCATTGCTCACTGACACTTCTCGTTAGCGCATGGTTAAAATTAACAAATAGGTACGTTAAGACTTACTTGATAGGCGTACTCTTGTATACCAAACTAAACCTCGCACACTCGAATTTGCCAAAATAACGATATCGCGTATAACGATAATTTAATTTAACACGATTTACAAAAAGTCCCCAGCGAATTATTAGCGATCTTCGGGCCGTCGTGGGGTGATGAACGCATCAAGGGTGGTCAAATGATGTAGCGGAAACACTTCGTCTCTCTTTATTCTACCCCCTTCCCGAACATTTTCGCGTTCGCGATTATTGAAAGACAAGACAACACATAAAGATGCGACGTCGTAAAGACGCCTACATCCTATAACTTCTTACCCTTGTATTTTGATTTTTCGCATGAAGCTAGGGTACCTTTGGTGGCGGATTATAGGGGTATGTAAACTTGCCCAAGGAGGGGTTTTAATGCTAAAGTCTTTAAAAAGGGCGTTGAAAGATTTTTTCTTGAAATGTTGTTCGAACTCATGTTGGGTCGATTTTGAAAAAAAAAGTAGAAGAAAGCCAAAGGCTCGAGAGAATTTATCCTTTTGACGTTATTTAGTCTGGAACGCGTATAATTAGCGAAATTTTAAGAAGCACTGGCCAAGTTGTTAAGGATTAGGGAGGATTTTCTTTCGCCCTTGGTTTTTGCTTTCGCTGTTTTTATTGTTTATGACATTAGTGTCATTTGATAGATAGATGCTAAGGAGTAAATCACTGGACGAAGAATGTAAACTTTATCGTCCGTGCAAAAGTTATGAATGACTCAGGCCGATAATTATCAGATGAGTAGTGAAGCTTACACCGGATTCTACGAATAGGGCGATGTAAGTTTAGATTTCAATTAAGGTAATTAGCGTCAAAATTAAGGATTTCGTCGAGGGATCGTCGATGAAAATGTGTTTGATTAGTTTTCAGACTATCGCAATCGTGTTTATAGCGATTGGTTAGTAATTATTTTCAAATATTCAACGTATTTATTCAACACACAAAAAATTATAGCTATATATAGACGAACATGAAACTTATAGAGATAAAATTCCACCCTCGAATATCAAACTACAACATTACTTCCCAGAAGATAGGTATTGTAAGTCTATACGTCGTGTATAGTATATTGTCAATATTCACAAAATAGTCGTAGATATTCCTTGGAAATTTCCAACAAATTAGGTATCAGACAGTTCGTCGTAAATAAACATCAAAATAAATAATAGTGCGATGACATAGAACCGTCACGTAACTTTCATAAATTATCAGTTTTGATAGATAGATTCGAAGCGTATTAAATTATCAATGAAATACGAATTCACAATCTTATTAATATTCACGAGGGAAACATAGGTGTTGAGAATTTTCTGTAATTATCAGTATATGTATAGCTGGAAAATAACGATTAGAAATCGAAAAGGTTGTTGATGGAAAATATCGAGTTTGTTTTCTATTCAGCTGGTTTTTTGTTTTGTTTAATTAGAAAATCTCTTCGTGATGTCCAACAGGTAGTACATGTAGGTAGTGATTTAAGAAATAAATACGTAATCCAAGCCGTGCGATGGATGTGAGTGGGCGTAGGGGCAGTTCTTTCTTGGTCCATCATCATTCCTCTCCCCAAAATGCGATTGTTAAATTTTTACGACTTGTGGAAAAATAGGAATAAAACGAGTTCGTAGAATAGGGTTCTCTCAAAAAAATTAGATTGGGCTGAAAATGATATATGTTATAAAATATAGAATTATAAATTCAATAGACCAAACAGCATCCAAATTGGTCCATTAGGACCAAAGAAATCGACCATTGATTCCCACAGGTCGCGAAAAAAACCCGCAACGCCCGCTACATTACTGTGACGTCAGTTCCTCGGATTCAAACGTGAACGAAATGGCCTTGACACAAAACTGACTCGAAACCAAAACCTGGCAAGAAACTGATTGAATTAGGGATTGACCCGAAACCAAAACTACCTATTCAATCGAAGGCACGAAACAGTTTGAAAAATTTTGTGTCGAATCACTGCATAGAAAGTGCAAAAATGGTCAATTGTATTTGACACCGGCATTTATGACTTGTTTGTATCACTACCCTTTTTTTTTGAATGAGGAAAAACTTTTCTTTTAGAAATGATTTGAAGTTATTTTGAGAGGATAGGTTGATTTTTATTTTTGTTTTGGAAAATAGTTGAAGAAAGTAACGATTTTTGCTTTTAAAAGTCAGTTAAGGCGATTTGGGGTAATGTAAACAGATGCGTTTTTCAAACACTTTTCCTTTTACTTAGGCGAGTATATCATCGGAATGAATCAAGGTATTTCAAATATCTATTTTTCATTTCAAAGGGCACTGTATAAGCTATCATTTGAAACCAGAACGAAACACATCTGAAATGTATTCCACAGCACTCATTGATCATATTGGAGGGGAGGCTTTGAAAATTTTTTCAATTGGACCTCTCATGATTGGAGGGGATAGGGGGGGTCCAATCAACATTTTTGTAATAATTAAATTTATTCCTCGTATCTCCATCTACAAATTTTATTTGAAAATTTTTTTAATTGGACCTCTCCCTCCCTAAATTTTGAATATCAAGTATTTATGTGTGGTATCGAGCGAAATTAAAGGAGAGAGAGGGGCCCAATCGAAATTTTCATAAGAACCAAAATTATTTCTAGAATCTCAATCGACAACTTTTGTCTGAAAATTTTTTCAATCAGTCCCCTCCCTCCCCAGATTTTGAATATCAAGTATCTATGTGTGGTATCAAGCAAAATCGGAGGGGAGAGAGGGGTCCAATCGAAATTTTTATCATCACCAAAATCATTTCTAGGACCTAAATCTACAACTTTTGTTTGAAAAAATTTCTCATCAGACTCCTATTTCCCCTACAATTTTTATATCAACTTCTGTTTACAATTACCTCGAATACGTAAGAAATTTCGGGGTAGTTGCCAATACTCTCCGGTTACTGTCGTAACAATTTTATAGAATAAATTACACGGTTACGCGCTAAAGGAACTTGATTAGTATTGTTTAGTACCATTTCGATCATAAAATCTCGATTTTGTCATTAGAAACAGCGTTCTATCAAAACCTCTACACATCCAGAAATCACAAATTTGAAACTTGTTTCATGTTTTCAGCTACACCGCGTGTTCTATCCAGACAATTCTCACCAAATCATAATATGATGTTGCCTAATCATCATGCTTCAGATTCATTCAAATACGACTTTTATAGCTCAATTTGGGAATGAGATATTCGCTTTGTTTACAATTACCCCCAAATCACTTTACTAGTTTGATAGCATGCTCTCTCGAAATATAGCAGTCGACGGTTGTTTTCTTGATACGAAAAATAGGAACAATAGAGACATTTTTTTCCAGAAAATGATCAAATTTAACCTTGATATAAAAAAATTTAATTTTATCAACTATTTACAGTTATAAAAATAAATTACATTTCAAGGTCAATCGGGTTTTCAATTTTTCCAATAGGTACATATCAGTGCCATCACTTTCCACTTTTATCACTGATATTATTACGGGCTCCCACTATTCAGAAGTTGAACTAAAAATTGAATGACGTTAATTCTTTCAAAGTTTAGAAATATGATATTCCCCAAGGCTCAAAAATCATTAAGAATAACAATCGACTTCACTTAGAATTACTCGAATCAACTTAGGTACATGAGAATTTTACATTAACAATCAATTAAACAAAACATTGATACATTGATAGCTAAGTAATTATACACAGAACGAATGAATCGAACACATGAAAAACAATTTGGTAATTTGAAAGTTGTTACCACTCGAGTTGGAGTATCAACAAATAAAAAAACGAATCCTGCACACTCTTGGTGTGTTACCTCGATTCTCAGGCATAATCCAAACTTCGCCCTCGAAGTAATTGCGTTTTTATTAAAACGCAACTATTCAAAGGAACTTGTGATGACAAAGTCCTAGTTATATGATGGTTAGATTTCTTCGAAATTACGGTAACAATACCTCCGGGTTTATTGGACGATTTACTATGGGATAATCTTTGATTGGGCAAAATAGGGATACCGATTCGACTAGACGAAGAACTGAAATATTTCTGACCAAATGCGCACCATTTTTCGTTGAAAAATATGGCTCTGAACGAAGTACGAAAATTCTTGTTGTAGAACGTGTACAAGATTGGATTGACGCAAGAGTTTGATACACCGAGCCATTGTGCATATGGTATCAGTGCAATTAGGATATCGGAAGGGTTACCGAATTTGACCAATGCGAAAAGCAAATAAAGAGGGAGCCACGATCCCGTGAATAAGATGGTAACAATCAGCATCATTTTGGTGACTTTGATCTTGGATCGATTAATTAGGGCGTTACATTGAACGATGTTTTCTCCCGGTAGAACACGTGTGCTTACTCGTCTCCAAATGCAGTAAAAACACACCGAGATGACTGTTAGAGGCAGAATGTAGCACACGAGGATATTGGCAGCGACGAAGTACACGTTGCCGATATCGACATTCGGCCATGATTCCGAGCAGACCTGTAACAGAAATGAATTTCTTGAGATGTCTTCGAGCATGAATAATTATCAGCTGAGAAAAACTTTTTGGTTGCGAGATGAGGATTACGCGGCGAGCGAATTTCACCGAAAGCGACACGGATTCGGATTGATTCTTGGGTTTCCGAAAACTTTCTCTTAATTATTTCACACTCGAGTGAATCTTCGGGCTAAACTTCGAACCAACTGTAGTTACGATTACGCGTCAAGGATTAACCTGATAAGCTTATTGCGGTGGCGAAAATTATTATGTATTTTTGAAAAAGGCCAAAGTTTTTGGTAACCTGAATATTTCTCTTGTCTTGTGTTCGAGCGTAGTGTTATTTTGACACTTGTTGCAGTTCGGTGGTGTATTTTCAGTGTACTATGCATGTCATGCCATCTATTGCAGGGTTATGAAATGTTGGTGGCTGGTTCAAGTTTAGTTCTGTAGTGAGCGTTTGCAATCAGTAATGGAGAAATGGATATTGCATAGAGGACGCTTTTGCAAAGGGTAGTAGAGTTATCTGAGTGCCATAATTTTACTGTAAGTTGCGTGGCAAGAGAATTAGTACTGCTTGAAGCTTGATAGTCTTTTTTACTCATTGAAATTTGGGCTCATTTCTAAGGATGGAAAGGAATTTTACTCGTGGCTTTAGAATTACTCTAAAAAAATTTGTTCAAAATTGATATCGGATAGAAATTGATTTTCGAGGCATTTTTTCTTGAAACAAATTTGATTTTAAGAAATTATCATATTTTGAGTTTTCTAATTTTGAAAAAAATTGTTGAAAATTGAAACAATGCGGACATGAGCAACTTGAGGTTTGAATTCAAAGTTTCATGGTCTAGAAATTTATCCCAACAAAAGCAAAAACAATGGTAGTATGAAAAATATTCTTACATCAATCTGTTCGTTTTTTTCCCATGGCTGAACTTTGAAATAGAGCAGCCAAGGCATCGGTATCACGAATGGAAAAATCCAAATGACGATTATAACATACGTGGGAATCGTATTTCTGGTATGACGAGCCATCGGGTAACAAATGGTCAAACATCTTTCCACAGAAATCGCCATTAATATGAATATAGATGCACAAACTGAAACACCTTGCATGTATGGTACGAAGCTACACAGCAAATCTCCAAATTTCCATTCTGTTAATAAGTACATCGAATCAATGATCTTTTAAAAAATTCGAGTTTTTAAAAATTGAAGTACCTACTCATCTATTGAAAGCACATAACTTACCCAAGTATAAATTATTGTACAATTGTATCGGCAAGCAGAATATGATCACTAGCAAATCAGCACATGCCAAGTTTGCTATCAATATATTGGTGGTAGTCTTCATTCTGCGATATGTAAACACTACATAGATTACGGATGTATTTCCAACGAGTCCGAATATAAATATCACAATGTAAACACCGATACAGATGTAATCCTTGATCTTGAAATCATCTTCGGAATACGATTCCTCACAAGTTTTATTGAAGTCTGCAATTTTTCAAACTCGATTAATTTCATGATTCAGGGTGTCTGCAGGGCCATGAAAATCATGGAAAGGTCGTAGATTTCAAAAAAGCAGAGATGGAAAATTTAAAAGCGAAACTGAAATGATTTTTCAAGACTGAAACTAAAACTGAAAAATCCAAAACTGAAAACTGAAAACTGAAAACTGAAAAACTGAAAAACTGGAAATTGAAACTGAAATTGAAAAAATTATTGGTCTCAGTTTCAGTTTTTTTTATTATACTAAATGCCAATTCTTGTTTCGTTCAAATGTAACGTTTGGCCAATGATGGAAAGGGGAAAAGCGAAATAAAACTAAAACCGAGAAAACTGGAAACTGAAATGATTTTTCGAGACTGAAACTAAAACTAAAACCGAAAAGTGGAACTGAAACCCCCAAAACTGAAAATTGAAAACTGAAATTGAAACAGAAATTATTTCAGTTTTCCATCCCTGCAAAAAAGGGGTTATGGAAGTCATAAAAAAGTCATAGATTATGCAAATAAAAATATGAAAGTCGGAACCATAGAAAAGTCATGGATTTTTATTTTTTATTGGACAAAATTCAGATTAGGTGATAATTACATAATGTGGTTTTTTTCGTATTTTTTTTTGTTTTTTTGTTAAGTTAGAAGGAAAAAAACATTTTGATAATTTTGATTATTGTTATAAAGTATTTTCTACTAACCTAAATTTTTCATATAAAAGAAATTTTTCGTCAGATAAATTTCATCCGTTGCTGCTACCTCGTTCACTATTATACTAGTGAAATTGTCTGGTGGCAGGCATTTTCCTTCAGCATTCTGTAAATTAGATACATAGGTGTATTAGCATGATCTAAAATTAGCATAGGAGACGAAATCTGCCAAAAATATCACGGAATTCCGACACGAAATTTCTTCACGCTGACTTTTAAACATTTAATAAGGCGTTTTCGGACTTGGAACAATTTTTTGATTTCTACTGATTTTATGGACTTGAAAATTTTAGAAATCAATTTTTCGACGTTTTGTGCTGACTTTTAGACCTTTTGTCAGACAAACACTTTAAACTTTTTGGGACCTGAAAAATTTTAGAAATCACGTCAACTTGCAGACATTTCGCCAAATTATTTTAGATTTTCTGAACTTGAAAGAGTTTTCAGATTTCAAACGATTTTTTGGACTTGGAAAATTTCAGAAATTATGACTTAAGTAGTCAGTTGAGTTTTGAACTCGGAAAAATGTTGATTGTTTCAAAATTCTACTTCCAGACATTTTTATTTATGAATCGAAATTCAAGAATAGAAACCGACCGTTGTTGTCAGAAATTAAATATTGTGCAGTTCTACTGAAAACATTTTTTGAAATAAAAAAACACCCCTGAAGGTTTTAAGGCCTTAGTTGTCCAGTTTGGCCTAATGGACTTGCCTAGCGATCAGTTGAGTTTGATTTATTTGCTCATTTATTTTGAACTTTAGCCTGTCGAAAAAAGTATAACACAAAAGTTATGTTCAAACCTCAAAATGACGTGGTAAAAATTTACATTCTTCTGGCTCAACCCTTATCCTTCTCCAAGTTCCTTCAGAGTCCAACAATGTTGAAAAATGTTTGAAAATTTGAAAAAAAAAATAATAAAAGCCCATTGCTCAAGAAATTTTTGGTGCTTATTTTTCCGGTGTATCTTCTTAAAAACAATCACTTTTTTCATTTTTAAATTGTTTTTTGTAAAAAAATTGAAGACAAATTAATCACCACTGATCAAGATCTGTTTGGGTAAAAATCATATTGATATTTCTTTTCCGAAGTAAATTTTTAAAATTTTTGATGAAAATTTTGGAAACATGCAGAGAGCAACGTTTTGTATACCAAGATTATTTTTGATAGAATTTATTCAGAATTTTTCAATATTTTTCAATATTTTTCTAGTGCATGTGGTTAGGTTTTGAGGGAAGGGGGATATGTTTTGAGTAGAGGTGTGGAAATTTAACCAAATCTATTTTTTGAGATCTACACTTGACTTCCGTGCTACCTTATATCATTCATCCCTCCCCCTCTCCCTCCCCACCACTCTTCCTTCCTCCCTAAAAACAAACTAACCTTAAAATTATCATTCTAATAAATGTAGATACCTTTTATATAATCTTGATTTGAACCTCCTGAAAAACGATTTCGGGGAAGGGAATGTTCAACATAGAAATGGAGTCCAAAAACGATCAGATTTTGGATCCTTGAATCATTTAGAAAATATGCAAGTTTCCCAAATCTCTCTTCTGGTATCTTAAAATGAAACTTTGCAATCATAGACGAAAGGTTTTCAATTTCTCATTTTGAATTTGACGTTATAACAACGATGCGACAAAGGGTTTGATGATAATCTCTTGTAAAATTTTCGGTGTGCCCCTGATTTATATTATTTGTCCAAACAATCGAACTCATTGGGCTGCCAGCTTCAGATAATTATGTAAATAGACCTTTTAATCGAGAAAGACTGAACATAGACGAAGGTTTACCTCATAATTTTAATCATAATGCAAAATTTTATTCAAATTACTTCTTCCAAATACCACACGCAGTCGAGTGTTCGGATGCATTCATCACAGGTCGTTATGGATACACAAGGTATGCTGATTTCCAGCTTTTCGTTTTTCACGTGCGGGAATATAACAAAATACAGGAATAAAATTCTAGCCATGATCGAAGCACATCGAATTTTTCTCCTCGGTCTCATATTTTTATACCTGTAAATGCAACAATGATGCAATTTCATTTCGTGCATTTTTTGATGAAAAATATCATTAAATAATAAATCACCTTGCCACCGATGCGTCTAAATTTGATTACATTATTGATGATAATATTTTTGATGAGAAAACCTCCATTGTGACGTTGGTTGTGGGTATCAAGGCAGCGTTTACCTGAAATACAGTAACGCGACTACCATTATTATACGTAAGCTGAAATAATACCATAATTTTTATTCTCGTCGACTCTCTCGTCATCAGCGATCCTCCTACATACGTATGATAAATTTACATCACAATACGAGTAAAATAAAAAACTACGCTGGAACCAGAACTTGCAAATTGTCTAGAACTTATTGATAAAGAGAATACACGAAACACGTAAGTTGGCAAGTTGACACGGTGTACGCTACTTTTTATATTGTTCTCAAGTCGAGGGTGACAGGGAAGGGGTGTGCGGTGACAGGGAAGAGAAAAAAAGGGAAGAAATATTTACACGAAACAACGCTCGTCTCTTCTTAAGATCATCAAGTGTAAAATTAGGCAAAACGTTAGTTGACGAAAAGTTAAAATAGATCTAATTTAATATAAGTTTTAAAGTTACCCTGGTACAATAGAATATCGTCATTGTCGCGATCGTCGTAATGAGTGATATTTTGTTTGGTGAAATTTAGTATACGATAATTTAGTCGAACGATCAGAACCAACGTCGTCATTAGCTTTACGTCGAGCGCCTATTTGTATCAATTTAAATACGTCGAGCTTGTTGCAAAACTTTCGGGGGTTCAAGGTCAATGCTATGCCGAGTGTTTTCAAGGATCGTTTGCTTTAAAAACGCCAGGGACTGAGTTGGCTTGCAGAGGAATCGAAATAATGAATGTTGACTATCTACCTACGGTGCGAACTCAAGTACCGAGTTGACTTCAATTGGGTTACCTGCTTTTCGCGTTGCTGCAAAGTTGTGTAATGAATTTTTACCATTTACGTAGGTGCCAATACCAAATAGAATTAACGATCGTGAATTCGCAACTAATTTTTTCCCATTCGTCGAGTTATTGTCTTTGCTGTTTAGTATCACGAATTAGTTTAAGCAGTGGTATTTGCAGCATATCCAGTCTAATCTTTTCGATTGATGGGGTGATTTTTGTCAAGGGAAATGCATTCGTTATGTCGAAATTGAGAGGTTTTTATAAGATTAATCACCATGTTTTGGTATTAAGGTTTGAAATAGTTCATTAACGTCGAATAATGAAAAAAGTCATCTTGATTTTGGGAAAAAAATTTCAACGCAATCTACCTGCAACTTTTTATTAGCTTTTAACCAACTTTTTTCGTCGTATTTGGAAAAAGTCTTCGGTTTATCCACCATTCGCTGTTGATTTTGTAATCAAATTTCAAGTATTCGAATTTGTACTTAGTATATCAAAACAGCAATTGGATTTCTTCGAGATTTTCACCATCGAATATTAATGGTATTTTTTCCAATGAAAAATTGCAAGTGCGAAAGGATAATAACCTTTCAGTCGAGACTACATTACAACTCAGCACAGTTGTTGAACTGTTCCTAGCGGAAGGAACAAAACCAAGTACACGCTGCGAAAAGTTTTACCCAAAATATCGTAAAGTTTACACTTTGATTCGTGTTTATTGGTACGGTCTGAAAATATACTCGGCGAAGTATTATTTTTCGTATTGCACTTTTTCTTTTATTGCACACAAATGAGTAATTATTTGGTCATTTGATCATTTCTTCGACGTTAATTTTCGATATGATTTATAAAAAAACGTCTTTATGGTCGCTAAACACAATGTGTTTGTTTTGATATTTGATAATGATTTGTATTTTCAAGGGTGCTTCATCGTATGGCTGAATCTTAATTTGGAGTCTATAAGGAAAATAATTAGCCAGTATGTCATTTCCTTAAGGCTTCCCTTTTTTGAGGGTCAGTCCCCTTCCTTTGAAAGTTTCTTACCTTCTTTCCTAAGGCCGCTATTGGAAAATTTTTCAAACAAAAGTTGTAGATTGAGATCTTTGGAATAATTTTGGTTATTAAAAAAATTTCGATTGGACTCCTCTTTCTCCTCCAATATCGCATAATACGTATCAAAATTATATCCAATGATTTTCATACAAATTATACAAAATTGGAGGGAAAGGAAGGGTCCAATCGAAATTTTTTTAATAACCAAAATTATTCCAAAGATCTCAATCTGCAACTTTTGTTTGAAAAATTTTTCAATTGGAATCTTAGGTACAAAGAAAAAGAGATTTTTTGGAAAGATGGCGAACCCTGGAATGATGGGAGGATTAAAAAAATAACATATTTGTTCATTGTTTTATCAAATTGTTTGGTCAAAGTACAATCGAATCGACTGTTTACAGATCACGGGGGAGGGCTCAGATGGCTACAGCCCACCGGGACAAAATTCTGGGACCGTGGGACGGCAACTTTTAAAGAAAAAAAATCGAAGAATTGAAAAATATGTGACGGAAAATTTTGAAAAAAAATGGAAAAATTTTCATTGCAATCTTGCGAATTTCCGATTTTTATAATAAATCAATATTTTCTTAATTTTTTATGATTAAAATTAATTTTTGCAAAAATCGAAAGTTGACAAGACTGCAATGGAAAATTTTCAATTTTTTAATCGAAATAATTTTTCTGCGTCAATAGGAGCTCTTTAGATCCAGTTTTGGTACCAATAGCAGAGTATTTTATTTTTTTGAAACTCAAAAATCTCAATTTTTCAGCCATCTGCAACTTTTCGACCTCCTGGTGGAAGGCAATAAGTGGTATCCAATTTCGAGTTCAATGGCCTGATGAGGTGTAGAAACTTGAACTGCACTTATTCAGTGGGGTGACCGAGGTACTCGTACCAGGCAGGTGGCCAACCTAAAAAAGGCAAAAAAACTGTGTTTTTTTCAAAAGTGACGTCATTTTGAGCACCCTCAGATCCCTCCCCCTTTAAGCTAGGAGTCTAAATCCGAGGTATGTTTTTTTTTTCACTCCTCCCTAAAGCACATGTTAACTAAAAAGTTTAATAAATTGTTTCACAAAAATAGAATTTTTTGAAGGGGTGAGGAGGGGGGTTAATGCTTATCTGAAAAGGTGGCATTTGAATTTTAGCCCAGAACGGCGAAATCTTAAATCCATAGACAGTTCCGTCCCTGGAGTAGCTGAGTAGAATTCTGTGGAAATTGAAATTCCATTTTTTACAAAAAAAAAAAAGAAGACATCGAACAATTTTGAATCTTAGTTGAAGTATTTTTATCCCCTCCCCTTCCCTCCAACCAAAATTTAGTACAAAAAAATATTAATTATGAAGTTTAAAATTGCCCATTTACAAATTTTGTAGTAAAAGGAATTTATGAATTTGATAGGTAATTAAAAAATTGAACTGTCACAAATTGTTATATATCGTTTGATTGATATTTTGACTTCCATTTTCCTTTTTTCTCTGAACTTCAATAATTGAAAATTTGTCAAAAAATTAGACTTGTGCATTCGTAAATTTTACTCAGAATTTTAATGAAAGAAATTCTTCTAAAAACCGTGTAAATTTTTACCAAAAAAAAAATTGAGATATGAAAATTCAAAAAAATTGTCTACGAATCATAAAATTGATGATTTGATGTAGATTTCAGTATGTATTTTTCACCCCCTCCCCTCCTCTGCCCCAGTTTAAATGAACAACATTTTTCTATGACTATAGACAATTCGACTTTTAAAAATGTATAAAAATTAAAATTTCCAAAAATAGTCTTCTAAAAATTCAGTAAATTTTTAACAAAAAATATTTTGAAAAATAAAGGCTTCAAAAAATTGTCTACGAATCATCAAATTGATGATTAATGAAAATTTTAGTTCGTAATTTTTAACCCCTCCCCCTCTTTTGTTCCAGTTTTAATGAAAAAAATTCCTCTTTAGGCAATTTGAGTTTCGAAAATGTATAAAAAATTGTAATTTCCAAAAAATGTGATTAATCGTAAAATTGAGATGTTTAACTTTTCATCTACAGTTTGGCTTAAACCCTCCCCCTCCTTTTACCTCTGAAATTCAATCAAACCAAAATTTCCTAAAACATCCGAAATTTTGATATTTTTGAACAAAAAGGTCTTATTTCCATTTATGAAATTTTCTTTCTAAAACTGTCAGAAATTTTCGAAAATTGTTTTAATCCCCCCCCCCTCATCCTCCACATTTCATCCCTCCTCTTCTCTTTTTCTTTGAGAATTTCCATTTATGCAAAAATTGAAAATATTTTTCATTACGATATTTTTTCAATTCGATTTTCCTTTTGAGAAAAAATCATTTAGAGGCAAAAATTTTATATTTTCAACTTGCAATTTTTCCTCTCAACGATGTCATTCATTGGAATATTGTTTTGGAAGTATCGTTTTCACGTGGAGTTGATTTTTCACGACAAAAGAAGTCAAGTATGATTTTTTTTGCAGGAAGTTTCCCTATTTTTCCTTTTTTTACTTGCAAGAAATCGATAAAACCGAACATACGTTATAGAGATTTTACATAATTACATATTTTGATCAAAATTATCGAAATTTAAATTGCAAAGTGAACTTCTATCTTCTAGCAAAATTGTGGTTTGTTTTGCTTTACTTCAAAGGTAGAATTTATTTTGTCACAGAATGAAGATCAGGTTGCCAATTTCTTGGAAATTTTTTAATGAGAAGTATCACGTTATTTTTTCATTAAAAAAAAAACACAAGAAACGATTTTTTTATACGAGCTTTCCTGGATTTTGCGTCTTACTTTCAATAAATTAAGAAAACCGCAATTCGAGTGGAAATTTTTTATACTTAAATAAATATTTCGATCAAATATTGAAATTTAAATTAGGTACAAAGTGAACTTCAAGGCAAATGTTTATTTTGGTTTACTTCGAAGAAACATTTTCAAGAAAAAACATACAATATTTGTGGGTCAAAATCAAGGGAGCATTCGGATAATTTTATTCCAAAGAAGAAAAAACAATAAATTAGATCCCATAAAATTGACAGCCGAAAAAAAAGAAGACCAATGACGTGATAATATTTCATATTTTTTAAAAGTCGTTTTCAAAATAATAAAAAAAAACTTTAGCGTTTCTTAGACCAAACTCTGAAACGTATTCTTGATTCAAGGAGTTTCTTTTCGAAGAAAAATTGCATCATTTTTCAAAATTTTTTAACAAATTTTGAGGTTCCCAAATCAGGTAGAAAAAATGAATCTCTTAGTTTACTGAAAAATTGATTGAAAATGAAAATAATCTGATCGAAATATTTGAAATTTTATTCGCAATTCAAAAAAAAAACAGAAGCTAAAAAAGACCAAAGAAAAAAATTCGAATAAAGTCAGCTGGATTAAAAATGGAAATTTATAACTGTAGATTCGAATTTGCCACTTGAAATGAAAATCTTGCCACGTAGGAAAGCAATCTACCCCTCCTCATACTCTGTGGTCCTGATTTAGGATCCTGAATCCTCAAAAAAAAAGACAATGACCTGTCCGATTATAGTTTCCGGTCTGAAAAAAATTCCACAGTATGAAATATGAATTTCTTATCACCATCTTTAAAATTTCGCAACATTTTGAAACACCATTCACGTATGCACGTGTGCCCAAAATTTGTGGAAAAATACTATGTATGCCATGGAAATTCACGAATCGTCGTATCTATCGCCAGTTGATAAATTTTCATTGAAATTTCGAAATTATTTCCTCCCTCTGTCTCCTCACCCTTCGCTGATAATATTTTCAAACCAGTCGTATAATTTATTTTATGTTTTTATACGTTCGGTTAATAATTTATTGTTTAATTTTTTGCTGTGGTTTTACGTAAGCGATTGTACGCTCGTACTTATGCTATTATTCGTTGATAAACACCTATGTCAAGCAGACATTTATTACGTAGGTATGCGACTATAATATAGCCTATCTGTAGTTCTGTACATTGTATACGCAAGCAATACGTATGTAGATAGAATGTAAATATTATCGGGTACATTCACATCCATATAAACATGTTGTCTTCCTACAACAACCACCTACACTCGTTATGATGGTTGACGCAGGTAAAGGTGGCTTAATTGACAAACATGTGTACCTCTATTCGAATACCATACAAAATGATCTCGATCAGTAGTCCGTCATTTGGTTAAAATACCTTTCATTTAAGCAGCCTACGTGTTCAAAAGAATGAATTATAAATAGGTATTATGATGCTGCATTTTCGAACCGAATCGGACCACTTTTTAGGACTCGTGAAGAGATTTGATTGATAATTTCTTTATCCACACGAATATTCGTGTTCGTGACGAACTTGATATAAATATCTCCATGTAGTAACAATGTGTAGAGCTGATTATCTACATTTATACCTATTTAGCCTCCTCAATCGATAACCTATAAACTTGTTGGAATATAACGACGTATTCGTACATTCGCACCTAATTAATCGCCGCTTTATTTAATCAAAATGGGTACTTAAGATGGAAATTATCGTTATCATTGGTTCGTAAAGTCGTTTACGCTTACAGTGTACGATATACTTAGGTATAATTACTTGGATTTTAATTACGCTAATTTTCACAGAAATGTGACGCTAAACGTGTAAACAAGTTTTTATTATAGAAAATCTATATTTTGCTCGAGTGGTTCTGGTTTCCGCCGGCTCTTGGTGATAAATTTTCACGTATTGGTATACTTAATAGGTAATGGATGTATTCTTCGAATACGGTTCTATTTTTTCCTCGAATCGGCTAATTTCATTTTTTATTCGTTACGTAATGTTTAATTGTGTGCATTTGGTTTGAGTTGAAATGAAAAATAGGTATAAATAATGCATAGTTTTTTTTATTGTCTTTGCTTTTAAGAATTTTTTTATATCACTTTCACTCGAGTTTAGTGATTTATCTAACGATACGAGTGCAATTTATACGCCATGTGAAGGACTTTGGACTGAAAAGTCGTTAAGATACAGAGCTCCGAGAAATTATTTAATAAGGGGAAGTCGGAAAGCTGAATATTATTTAATCGAGAAGTCTCGATGAGCTCGTGAGCTAAAATTCATGAAAAGGGAAATTTTTAATTTTATTGTTAGCATAAAAAAGAGGCTTACGTGTGAATTTTATTTTAGTGTGAGACATAAAGAAAATTTGTGGAAGTGGAGCCATCAAAAATTGCCCTTGTTGAGTGATCAGGAGGGAGTTTTAGGAGTGGAAATACCTTTATTTCTGCATATGACGAGGCAGGGGGTTGTTTGGCATCATTTTCATATAATTTGACCCTCCTGAACTCGATTCCGTTATTATTTTCTCGATTGAAAGTAAAGATTTGGCAAAATTGTGAAAATTGTGTCGCAGAAAATGATCAATTTTCGTAAAACCTGAGATAAAATCCCAATTTTTCATTCTTTGGGTCCTGTAGAGGTGACCAATTGGGTTAAGAAACATGTCTTCATTATAAATGGAACCTTTCAAAACCGAATTCGAAATTAGTTTCCTGATAGGAAGAGGAAATTCTCCCAATTGTTGAATTTTCTCAGCCTAAAATAGCCCATTTGGGAAAAAATTGGTATTAAATTGTGATTTCTCATTTCCTAACCACTTTACTTTTAATCGATTGAGGCATAAAATCTTTTTTTACCCCAATTTGAACCTCCTGAACTCAAATTCGAAGAAAATTTCCAGATAGATAGTCAAGAATTCCCAAAATTATTAGATTTGTGCTTAAATTGACAGAATTTTTTCATTTCCAGAAGAACAGCTCTTCCCCACTTCAAGATAGAAAAAAAATTATAGAATAAAAAATGACCTATTATCAACGTTCTACAACTTTTGTTCGAAACTTTTTTTCGTATCGTCGATTTAGCAAATTTTTTCACCCGGGTGTCCCAAAAAAAATCACGTTGCAGTAAAAAGTCACTATACGAAAAAAATCTTGAAACAAAAGTTGTAGAGAATTAAAAATTCATCATTTTTTGTTCTACAATTTTTTTCCTATTTTGCAGTAGTGAGAAGCCATTCTTCTTAGAAGATGTGAATTTTTACGAAAATTGGCCAGCCACTTCTCTAATTTTAATCTAGAAAATAATGATGGATTTGAGTTCAGGAGGGTCAAATTATATGGAAATGATACCAAACATACCCTTACCCCTTTATTTGCTGAAATAGGGGTGTTTTCACCCCTGAAAACCCCTCCTGTTCATCCCCTATAAAGGCAATTTTTGATGGTTCCTCTTTCCTAAAATTTTCTTTCGGTTCATACTAAAAGAAAAACTACATGTCGACCTGTTTTCAAAAAAAGAAATATACCCATGATAACAGCTGAGACTAATTTTGGGGGAGGAGGTGTCAAAATTGAGGTATTTAAATTTTTTTTCAAAAGTTGAAAAATCAATTTTCAATTCCAATTCTTTGAAAATCTACAAAAATTCCTCGGAAGAGATATTTTTGAGGATTTTTGTTGTTGGCTCTTGAAATCCGTGGGATGCACTCCCTCCCCCCCCCTCTTCACCAAAATTTTTGGTCCAACATTTAAAAATTCGAAAAAATGTGTATCATATTATTTGATACATTTTTTTTGATGGCACTGAGTTCAAATTTTTGCGTATTTTTTAATAGGATCTTCCCCGGGCCCCCCCCCCCCCACAAACACTCAAATTTTGAAAAAAATAGACGAAATCAAAAAAGTGGTGTGGCATATTGTTTGATACATTTTTTATGGCACTGAGTTCAAATCTTGACTATTTTTTTGATAGGATCTCCCCCCCCCCCCCCCCTACAAACGCCCAAATTTTGAAAAAAATCGACGAAATCAAAAAAGTGGTGTGGCATATTGTTTGATACATTTTTGATGGCACTGGGCTCAAATCTTAACTTATTTTTTCACTAGGATCTTCTCCAAGCCCCCCCCCCCCCCCCCCCCCCCCCCAACACCCTAATTTTGAAAAAACCGTCAAATTCAAAAAAGTGATGCGGCATATTGTTTGTTATATTTTTTATGGCTCTGAGTTCAAATATTGACTTATTTTTTCAATAGAATCTTCCCCAGGACCCCCCCCCCCCCCCCCCCCACAAACGCCAAAATTTTGAAAAAAATTGGCAAAATCAAAAAAGTGATGTGGCATTTCGTTTGTTATATTTTTGATCACGCTGAGTTCAAATATTGACTTAGTTTTCTGATTGGACTCCCTCCCCCTAAAGCTTTCTATTGGCCCTCAAAAACCACTTTTTTTGATTTTGCCAAATAAGTTCAAGATTTCAAGTTGAGAAAATTTTCTCAGACAGTTGGATTAATTTTTTTTTTTACTCATTCTTTCTTCAATTGTCCTATTTCTCAAAAAAAAAATCCTCGACTCATTGGTAACTTTTTTTTCACATTTTGATCACGTAAAATCGATTGTTTTAGTACCATAGACCTCGTAATTACATGAAAAATACTCGTACGTCGCGTTCCATCGTATCTATAGCTCTACATTAGATCGTATACTCGTAGGTCTAGGTACGCCAGACATTAAAAGGTAAATATTAACGAGGTCGTTGATTGTGGTACCTTACCAACGTACGTATCACAGTAAGCTATGCACGAAGAAGGTTGCAGGTAATCATGCGAGAAGAATTGAAAGTAGACGAATGGACTGTAGAGGGACACGCGGCGGGTGATCGACTGCGTATTCGTCATTTCAACCCCTTAAAGGCAGTAAAAGCACAGCTATAGGTATCATGATGTCAATAGGAAACGAGAAAAGTTCAAATCGTTCAAACTGCGAGCTTCGTTATCATTTATCGAGAATGATTTAAGTACGAGTTTGTGTGAGAGAAAAATCAAGCCTCCAGCGGTCGTATGATGCAAGGTTATTATTGTGTGTGTGAGCACCGAGTAGTAATCGACTACTGCTGAAATGATAGAATTACAAATAGTTATGATAAGTAATATGGTGGATAGGTATGTGTAAAGTACGCGAAGGAATTAACGAACTTGAATATTTATATTCGATATCGACGATACATCGACTAGGACGGTCGAATGTTATCGGCCCTGGCCCTCGACGTTAATTTATTTTTAATTGCGAACGTGCGCGGGGCGGTGATCGGTCGATCGAGTTGTATGCTTTTGGCAATGTCGCTCGAATTACTAGATAATATGTTTTGTGTTATGAGATGACGGCGAGTTTTTTTTTTCCTCTCTCTATTTGTTAAAAGATACGCCTATTTTATAGTCAAGGTGTTGGAGGTGTTTGGAGCCTACAGCTGGAGCCCTGGGAGATGGTTGTTTTTTCATTTGCAGACCCTCGATGGGTGGATGTGAGTTGGTATTTTCTAGGTGAAGGTTTTTGGGTGGGTTTAGAATTGCAACTTTGGAATTTGATATGAGAAATTTCATCATTTTAAAATTTTTTTTCAATTTTATTGAAATGAAATACCGTTTTGAAATTCGAAGACTCAGTCTTACTTTGAATATAAACCTGTTACTTCAACTCACTTCCTTGGATATCTGATTTTAAAACCAATCAATCGAAGAGAATCTTCAAAGATATACTTGAATAAATATTTTACCCAATATCAAGAAAATGTACACGGATTTTGGGAACATTGAATTAATCAAGACACGATTTTTGAAATTCAAAAAAAAAAGATAAAAGACTAAAAAACTTTTCTCAAAAATAGTAACATTTCAGAAATATTAATAAAAAAATGAAAACTTGAGCATGCCATGCATATTGCTCAACAATTAAAATTTTAGAAATTTCGCTTAAACAAGAAAAATTGAAAAAATTGCATCGTTAAGAAAAAATTGCAAATTTTACTCGAAAGAAAATTTGAGAAATTTGTCTCAACTGTAAAAAATTTTGTTCTAAAATTCAACATGTTA
>FIZU01020665.1:0-37801 GCA_900064475.1 Pseudococcus longispinus | reverse complement strand
AGTAACCAATCACCGATCTCCAAAACGAAAATTCCACGATTGGCAACACTGAAATTAATTTCGCAACGTTTTTCGCTAAATCGTCCGTGGAAAAAAATTGTAAACATTGCAAACAATAACAAAATTGAAATAAAGATGGCGAACAATGGCGAATGTGGAATGTCAATAATTTAGTATTTTCGATTTAATTGTTAATTTATTATAATTATGAATTTAATTGTGAAAGAAGCGATAGAAAGTTGTTCTATTTGTTATGTATGATGAGTTTGCGATGAAGTGTAATGTATCATAATCATTCATCGGTAAATAAGTACATAAAACGCTTAGCTGGTTGTTTACGGTCTAGTTGATGTAAATTTGCTATCTTGATCGAGTAAGTAATAAGTCTACATGAAGTTGATGCTTTTACGAATTCACACAGTAAAGCTGGAAAGTATTACTAACCGAACTATTACGCATATCCGTATTTAGAAATGAATCTTGTATCGCGATCGATACCATCGATTTTTCGACGAATCTGATCTATCTGCTGGAAGAAAGGAAAATGTTCTCATTCGACGGAAGTATCTCGTTCGGTATATTCGTATAGTGTATGCAAACAGATGAATTTGAAGACTGTCAAAAAGTCGAGGAGTTGATAACGTCGTATCAAGCATCGAGTCGAGTTGGAGTATCAACCGGAAAGATATCGTTCGTAAACGTCTGTAGGTAATGTGAAAGCAAAAAGTAAATATGTATTACAGATTGTCCTTTAGCTATAACGATAATAGCGTTTTGAAAAACAAATTTGACATCGGATTAGGTAGATTTATATTTATTTGCCGGTATATCTACGTAAGTGAGCGAAGTAGGTTATCAACTTATCCATTTTTAGCCGAAATCAATTTAATCATCGTTTACCGGTCCGGTTGGTAGTTGCAAATTAAAAATCGGCGTCGATTGTAATGCCGAATTCGTTTAATTACCAGACAATTAGGCACGTTAGCGGTTAATTTAACGAGTTAGATGAGAATTGTGCGATGTGTACGAGTGAAATAATTCGATATTTACCCGCATCTCGCCGACACCCGAGCAACATTTCACGTACAGCTGGTTATTTTAGTCGAAAAATTCATAATTGATAACAATCTGCCATCTAGAATTTTGCTAAGTTGTAAATTTTTTCGCCTTCGTCTGCGGCGTCGAAAAGAACGTTAAACTTGTACTCGGACAGGCAGATGTTTGTGAAGTGGTTAATTTTCATACTCGCATTGGAAATTTTTTCGCGCTACCGTGTAATTAAGAAGACGATCGCGATAGTTATTATTACGTTTGACAATGTGTGATGTTCTGGCCGTCGTGTCAAACTGATAGTTGTGTTTACAGCTGAAGAATACAAATTACCCGGTTCCATCGAGTGAAACAATACGAAAAAAGTCAACCAGTTCTATAAATTTAAGTCGTACCCTTCGTATGCTACAAAACGCCATAGCACGTACCAAGAATAAAATATGGAGACGCGTGCAACAACCCGAAGAACGCGAATCACGCTGCTGCAATCGAACCACATCGCAGAAGAGGAGGAAGAAAATAAGCAGAATCTAATATCTTAATGTTGGAAGATTCGTATTTCAGCCGGGAAATTTACGATTATGGAAAGTTTAAAATGTCAGTTGAATAGACAAGACAATAGCGACTGGTTAACCGCGCCAACCGGTTGCATTGTTGGTCTTGGTCGAACGTCGTTGGATAATGTTTGTTGCTGTGTTGTTTTTTCTCAACTGAATTTCAAATTGCTCTGCACAGATGCTCGTACAAACGACAATGTGATGATAGCTTTCTACTCGTGTATGGTAATGAGCTGCTACCCCGTCAACTGATCGTAATTCGAATTTGGCGACAAACTAGAAGCATTGTTTCGTATTGTCTCGGTATCGTTGCTGAAAATCCTTCGTATGCGGATCGTACATTTTATTCCATTCGCGTCTAGCGATTTCGTCGCGCTATTTTGCATCGTTTCAAATAACTCAATCCACGTACTCCAATTAGCCGAGTAACCGAAGATCAAATCGAACGATTATTTTGTCCAGACGACTACTCGCGTATCACACATTCTCTCGCAACTGGGCCGTTTTAATGTGGCAATTTACGTTCCGAATTCGTCCTCGTCTAATACTTGGCACGATACTAATATGTACGACGTATTATTCCAGCAAAATTATACATAGCTGTGTACTTACGGTAACCGGTTGACGACGACGGACGCCAGCACATATTCAAAATGACGAGAAAAGACACCATATTACGATACGTGTATACTCGGATTCGATATTAATAGGTTTTAGTGTAGGTTACAAACTTGATTATGTTGAAGTAATCTACGTATATTTATGTGTTGGTGAAGATACTAAATGCACGAAGAAGAAAAGAAGAGAAAAAAAACACGAAAACCAGTTTTTTTTTTCCAAGTGGAAAATATAGTAGTATATATAAAGATCGCGAACTGGTAACATTATCCATCAAGCCGGTGACATTTTAAATTTGTATATGTTCACGAGAAACCCCATCTTATTCGTTAGATGATGGCGACTGCGACTTGGAAGCTTTCTCTCTCGCTCTATCTTAATGTCTGTTCAAATCTCATCAAAATCTGACTACTCTGAGCCGCTCTTCGTACCGTCTAGTTAATTTATCGGAATTTTTCGATAAACGGCTGTATTTTTTTATCGTTAGCTTATGCGTTGTGCTTGATGAACGTAATAAAAATGATAAAAAGAAGAAACTAGTCGTCGGAGGATATAAATTCCGGGTACCGTTCGTGGCAACCTTAATGACTGATTCGACTGATATAATGACAACGGTTTTATCTTTTCAACTTAGCCGCGCTGCTTATCCGACCACGTATGTAATGTACTTGGCTCGTCGATGGAAAATGTTCGAATTATGTCATATATTGTGGGGCACTGCGCCGGTTTTATTTGATTTCATTAACCGAGGTGATTAGATTGGCGGATTTTTAGGTGAACTTGGTGATTTAGTCGATTATCCGGAGTAATTGTGATGATACCGCGATGTTTGCTGGAGCTATCCAAGATAACAAATGGAAAAGTTTATGGAGAAATACGTATCAAGTTCACCTCGTGTTCGGATTTGGGACATCGAAGTACTCAAAATTGAGTAATATTCGTGTTGTTTCATTGATATAATTTGAAATTCGATCCATTCCTGATTCGTTGTACCTTGAGGTCATTTTTTGAGAAATCTTATCGAATTCTGTGTTTCTCAAGACTCCTAATAGTCTTGAGAGGTTAACACAGCTACACAGATTCACTTTTTTTCAAAAAATACGAATTGATATGTGGTTTTTCATGTGGTATGAACTAAATAAAAATTTTGGGAGAGAAGGCCATCAAAAATTGTCCAAAGAGGGCGAATGTTTTATGGTTGAAAACACCCCAATATTGGGTAGGGGTATGTTTGGTATCATTTTCGTATGATTGGTATCATTTTCGTATGATTCGACCCTTCTGAACTCGAATTCATCATTACTTTTCCGATTAAAAGTACAGAAGAGGCAAATAATGAAATTTGTGTCGCAGAAAATGATCAATTTTTGTATAAACAGAAGTAAAATTATAATTTTTCATGTTTTGAGCTCTATAAGGGTGATCAATTGGGTCAAGAAGCATGTCTTCATTACAATTCGAACCTCCTGAACCCGAATTCGAAGTAAGGTGCCAGGTTGGAAGTATGGAATTCTCGCAATCGTCGAATTTATTCAGAGCAAAATGGCCGATTTTTGTTTAAATTGGCATTAAATCACAGTTTCTCATTTCCAAACCCTAATACCTTGAACCGATTGGGGTATGAGACCTAATTCGAATCGCTTAAACTCAAATTCGAAGTTAGTTTCCAGATAGGAGTAGGGGATTTTCAAAATTATGAAATGTGTTTATTGTATAATGCACTAGAGTAACCAAAAATATGTGCTAATTCGTTTGAAATATTTCTTTATAAATCTCAAATTAAGTGCAAATATTTGTTTAAATCTTTACCTACTCGTATGTGTTATTCTTTTCATGTACTGACTTACCAGAAGTAAAAAATGGCATCTTGAATAAAAATTGAAAAAACAAAAAAAAATTAATACTTACATTTTTAATTTGATAAAATTTTGGAAAATCCACACCAAATATTCAAAAAAAATTGAAAATAATGTCTTCAGAAAATTATTTTTAAAAATGCACGAAACGCAAAAAATTACACCTTAATAAAATTCAAAAAATTGTTTTTGAATAATATAACCACTTTTGAAAAAAATTCAAAAATGTCACTTTAGAAGTATAAAGTACAAAAAAATTGTTTAGATTACCTAATTCAAGAAAAATCATACAAAAATTCTGGAAAAAATTTTGTAGCAAAATCCTTAAAAAAACGTTGAAATTTTTAAAAAAATTAATCTTTTTACTTTTGAAAAAAAAAATTGAAAAATTGCTGTAAAAAAATCGAAAAAATCGTACAAAATCCGAAAAATTACTCTTTGATAAAATTGAATCAGATTTTAGTTTAAAAAATGACAAAAAATATAAAATCTTTTTTGGTTGAAATATGCGATTGTATTTTTTTTGCTCGAAATATGAGAAAATGTGTGTTTTTAAATTTCACCAGGGTGATATTATTCGTCCAGAAATGTTGCATCGTTTAAGCCAAGTACCTAGCTGCCAAATGTGGTGACTGATTTGTGCTAAAATTGATAAAATTTTTCCATTTTCAGAGAAACGGCTCTTCCTCACTTCAAAATAGAAAAAAATTATAGAATAAAAAATGTTTGTTTTTCAACATTTAACAACTTTTGTGCGAAACTTTTTTTCGTACCGTCAGTTTGGTAAATTTTTTCACTCGGGTGTCCCAAAAAAAATTACGTTGCAGTGAAAAATCACAATACGACAAAAAACTTGAAACAAAAGTTGTAGAGTAGTAAAAATTCACCACTTCTTGTTCTATAATTTGTTTCTATTCTGCAGTGATGAGAAGCCATTCTTCTTAGAAGATAGAAATGGTAGAAGTATGAATTTTAAAAAAAAAGTTGGCCATTTTCTGTCTTACAAATTTCACTATTGTGCCAATTTTCTACTTTCAATCGGTGAAATAATGACGGATTCAAGTTCAGGGGGGTTGAATTATATGGAAATGATACCAAATATACCCCTATCCCTTTATGTGGAGAAATAGAGATGTTTTCACTTCTAAAACCCTCTCCTACTCGCACCCTAAGGGCAATTATTCGAATTCGGACCATTTTTACGAAATTGTATTGTTTTTCGTTTCACAAAAACAGGCACTCAAATGAGAAGAACCAATAATCATTTCATTCAAAATTCAAAATTTTGAGAAAAACACGTAATTCTCAAAGTTGAATACGACGATGATTCTAAGGCAATTTTTTTCCTCTCCCTTGTTGGCATTTCTTCTCCTTCATGTTGTCAAAATGTCTCACTTCGGTTTATAATCACATCGAGACCGCTACAAAGGCTGAAACAGGTGTCCTCGTTAAGAGCATCCCGTCATCTAGTTAATTTGGTGTCGCGTTTTCCTACCCCTTTTGAAATTCCAATTCTTAAACCATAGCTGACGAATTGTTCATAAAAACAGAATAGAAAAAGGGGAACGTAGCGAAGAAAAAAATTAATAAAATACTCGTTATCTGTGCACGAAGTCTGTAGACACTCGAGATCCAGTAGCAGCACCCTAATAAACAACGCAGATCGACTCGCTATGCACTTAGGTAGGTTGTATAAACCGATCTCGATGCACAAATCAGAAAGGTACCATGAACATCAAGGACGATACGATACATTTGGCCAGTGATATATATCTGACTAGGTTACCTGGACTGGGGAGGACCGGAGATACTGGATGAAGAGAGACGAAAATCACATAACGTCTAATTTCGGCTTAATTAAAAATCGAAAAGCGACATAATCCGATGGCGGATGGCGCAGCGCTGCAGCAGCGTTGTTTCCTTGCCCAAGTCACGATGACAACGACTTACGACGTAGAAGAAGACAACCCAGCGACGGTATATATTTTTAAATGTCTAGAAACTCGATGCCTCTCTTACTCTCTGTCTATATGTCTTCTATCGTGACTTATACTACGGAATTAAAAACGCTATTCGTCGTTCGCTCCTCAAAAATAGAAGAGTCTTTAATTCTGTCATCGTAATCGACTGACAACGTTTCACTCGAAAATTGAACTTCCGTGACGAAAAGTTTTTTTTTTTCTCGCTCCTACTCTTAATTTAATAGCCGCGTGAAACGGCAGGCGAAATTGTCGTTGCGAAGAAATACAAGTACGAGTACATGCCGCCAGGGCTAAGGTGTTATTAACTCTTTAACCCGAAAATTGTATAAATTTTACTTGTTTACCGCCACGCAATCGTGTCACCTGTCAGTCATATTTATGCAGAACCAGAAGAGCAGCTGGTCACATGAAATAGGGTATGGGTTTGTTTGGATTAGGTCGAGTGTGTAGTTAATCCTTTTCCCTCGAGTCGTCTGCGTTCCTCTTTTCGGTTTAGTAAATCATTAGCGCGATAATTTTGTCTCTTTTTAGAAGTTTTGTGTTAATGAGAGAGAGTAGTTCTAGTTTCTTGGTGATGTTTTTATGTATATCGTGCAATTCGCTTTTGCTAATTTTAATTATTCATGATGCCGAGTGGGCAGGGGGTTGTGGTACGATCCCTCTGATACTTCGGTTTACCGGGAATTGGCAATAGTTGCTTGAAAATTCAATTATTTGCATTAATATTTGTATATCGCAACAAAAAAATTATGTGAACCCTTCGAAATCCAACATGGGTAAAATTTTATCATGAATTTTTGTCGATATGAGCTAACAGTCAGGTTTTCAAGCAATTTTATAATTGATTTTTCTATTAGAACGGATGAATTTTGCCCAGATTCCTATTTCTCTTATATCACTTTTCTAAAAATCATCATCTATCTCGAAAATGCCCCTTACTGCTTTTTCTGCTGACTCTACAAAAATACATTAGGACAAAATGTGTTCCTTAACATCTAATCTACATTTTTACTTCTGGCGAAAATTCATTTTGGAGCAACCTTGGCTCCTCAAATTGAGAAAATATTGCTCAAGAAAACATGAAAATCACGTTTTTTAATTTTTCACCGAAAAGTCCCCAAGAAATTGAGTGAAATTTGTAATTACGAAACGTATTCAGAATTGAATTTCCTTTCCAACGAACTACATTACGATAATTTTTTTGTAGCCTTCCTCCTGAGCCTGAGAGACACCCCCTCACCCATTCCAAATATTGGGGTTTCGCCTAAAATTTTGCACAATTGTTCCTTGAAAGTTTTTCAATTTTTTTTTATCAATGCCATGATTCTCCTGGAAGCAATTTTTACGTCACAAATTCACGCACCAAGAGTTTGATATTTCATTTTACCAAGTAATTTGTAGGTTTAAAATTTTTTCAAATGAAAAGTTTCTAAGATTTAAAAAACAATAATTCGACTGAAACTTGAGGCGTGATGAGGGGGATGTGGGGGTGGGGTCTCGCCCTTCCCCCTGGCAGATTCAGAATTGACAATTTTGTCAAGAATTTGAGAAATTGGTCAAAAATTTGGGTGAGTTGGGAAAATCAAGGAAAAGTTTTTATTTAGGAATGACATAAGTTTAAAACGGAAACTGAAATCAGAAAAAATGATGAATTTTCAGCCTTTTAATACATTTTCTGTGTAAATTTTTACCCTCCTTTCGAGCTCAATACGTTTACTTCTCTTTTCGGGGAATAATCGGATTTTTTGCATATTTTTCAATTTTAACCAAAAAGTTTTTTTATATTACTTCATTAGGCGTATCAAAAATGAGTAGAAAGTAATAATAAGACGATTTTTCATAATCGAGCAGAGCCACAACTGCTAACTATTGCCATTTGTCATAGAAACAAGGTTTCAGGTGGCCTCCATTCGTTATTATCTAATTAAAAAGTGATAAAAATTGTTCTTTATAAATATCCAAATTTTTATCTCACGCTTCAAACTTACGGGGTAATAAAATGGACCACCCTATAAAAATTTGAAATTTTAATGTAATTAGTCAAGATTTTGAATTTTTTTTTGGTGAATCATTTTATCACCACATTTCCAAAATCGCTACTTTTTGTATGTTTTGTATAATTTGAGATATAAAAATTGTAACTAGCTACAAGTGGGGAAAAAATTCTCTATGAAATGAAATTGGGCTATTATATAAATATTTTGAGACCTAGAAAGCTAAGTTTGAACCATTTGGATGCTGAGCAATGCAATGAAACAAAAACATGGTCCATATTCCTCTTATACAAATTTGTTGAGTTTGATTCTTTTTCTCATATTCGAAGTACTGACGCCAATTACTAAATTGCAAAAATTTGAAGAAAAAAATGTTCAATTTTGGGAGAAAAGTTATGAAATTTTGAGAAAATTAGTTAGAAAAATTTGACCATCATCTTATACCCGTTACAAGCTCGTTCCATATTTTTCTAATTGAACGAGTGTTCGATCGTTTGAAATTTTAACGCTCGATTACTCCTTCTGTATTCGAATTAGGCAAAATTTTGCAACAAAATTTGAAGCTAAATCGTTGATGACAGTCGTGAAAATGTTTACTATACTATTTGTACAATTAATTATTAGAAACATGTTGGGAAAAGCATGTCATACTGCTGCTCATTCAAAAAAACACAATATCCACGACCATCTCACACACTCCCGTCAGATAATTCGAAAGTACATCAGAAGAAGTAAAAGAAACGATTTCAAAAAGGAAAAAAAACTTTAATAACGTGTTTGTTGCTGTCGAGTATACACATTACACACACATTACGTATGTACGTTTGAACATTGGAAAAAAAACACAGATAGAATACATTTTAAGAATGAAATTCTCAACTATCATATTAGTAGCCGGTAATTTGGAGAAATAATTGCGCTTATACGACGGACAGGCCAGGCTCGTTTATACACAGTGTTTTTTCTCTTTTCTTTTTCTTTTTATAAGAAGGCTAATTATACACGATATATATTGGAAGTTGACCCGTGTGTTTTGCCTCTGTAAAAAAAGAAAAAGAGACGAAAAGAGAGAGAGAACGAAATGAACTTGTGGTCAAACGGAGGAGTCATTTGAGACGCGGTAATTACAGGTTGAGCGTTGTAAAAATATATCGGACTGGTGAAAAATCCAAACGGCTGTCCCGTGCATCGCGTTCGATTTGGGAAGATTGACGGAATGTTTTACCAACTCTTCTCTTCATCGCCGTTCGAGTCGACGTCGTACAAAAGGTATACGATATACGTGTGTCCCTGTTGGTAAAAACGCAGCGATGTGGCGTATATACGCCGAGCTCGATCGTTTATCGTATTTAAATATACGGTGTTTATCTGTCCGTCAGCCTCTATGACGCGCTCAATTAAAAAACCTATCAAAGTGTCAATCAAACGTCAATCATTTTGAAGGCACGCCTGCCTGCCTGCATCTTCAAGACTACTTTACCACTCGTAGGTAGTACCAGCTGACCGCGCCGAAGAAGGAAAAAAATTATTTCTGGTCCCCGAAGGTGATCTTTCATCCGTTGGTCTTCGGTTCAAGTAGGAGTTTGAGGAAAAAAGCAGAAAAATTTTCGATTTCATTAAAAATAAAGTTACGCCGGCTACGAACTGTTTGTGATGCCGGATTGAAATATGTCAAGCGTGGGATACCGATGTCATATTGACCAGCTGAGTCGAGCCGAAAGGATTACTACGGATGAGGTTCAAGTTCCATAACCTGAACTCGAACTAGACCAATGGAGCTCAACGTGGGACACGAAGAAACTGGACTTGACGCTCTACGTGTGGAACTGCGAACAGATGCTCGAAGTTGTCGACGAATACGAACGTAGCCTGTCTTTTCATTGAATATTGTTTCTCTAAAGGTCTTATTTTTCTCTACGATGGTATAGCTGATTCGATGTTATGCCGTGGAACGCGTTTAGCTGTCCCGAGATGTACGTCAATCATTCGTCGTCTGTGTGTGCGTTGGTTTTTTTTCTCAGAAAATTCTCTACGTGATAATTTTTTCACCCCTTGAGTCATTTTTTCTTCTTGAATGGTCAAGTTTTTTGACGATAGCGTTTTTTGTAACGAAAAATCGTAGGGATGAGATGTCATAATCGTAGTGTCGATATACAGGGTGGCCCACGTAGAAGGTCGATGGTCCTGGAAATGAAAAAAAAACAAAAACTGACTGCTGAAAACTAAGCCTCCTAGAAAAAACTAATCACTCAAGCAAAAAGAGAATTTCAAGCTTTGCAATTTTGACTCTGAGCATTTACTTCGTAGGATCCTTAGTTTAGCCAGAAAATCTTTGTTTATCGGAATTTTTATTTTTATTTTCAAACCCATCGACTTGGTATATGGACTAAAGTTCTCATAAATATGGATTTTTTGGCCAAACTAAAGGTCCTATGAAAAAAATGCTGAGAATTTAAATTGTAGAGCTTGAAATTCTATTTCTGCTTGAAGCGATTAGTTTTTTTCTAAAAGGCTTAGTTTTCGATATTTTCGCAGTCAGATTGTTTTCTTTTATTTCCAAAACCCTCAACCTTCTATCCAAAAATGTTCAAATTTGGGACAAAGAAATCAAAATTTCGCTATTAAAAAAAAAGTCTTGTAAGTTTGCTAAATAACGAACTCTTGATTTTTTGCGTCCCAAATTTGAACATTTTTGAGCCTCGATTTTTGATGGTATATCTACACGTTAAATTAAACATTTTGAAAAAAGGTCAAAATTAATATATTGGAAGAGGCTGGTGAATTGTCCAAAGAAGTTCTTATTTCCAAAAATAATTTTAAAAATATAGAAAATTTTGTAAAATTTACGAAACCTTGATTTTTGTTGGGTCCCAAATTTGAAAATTTTTTGACCACGATGCTGGACGACATTTATGCGCCAAAGGGAACATTTTGAAAAAATGGTCAAGATTGATCCATGAGAAGAGACTGGTGGATTGTTCAAAGGTTTCCCATTTTCAAAAATGTTTTTATAACCTCAAAAATGTTAAAAAATGTTGATTTTCAAGATTTTGAGTTTTTTATGCCTCAAAAATTTGAACATTTTTGGACCACGATGCTGGGTGATGGTGACATAATTATACTTCAAAAGAAACATTTTGGAAAAAAATGCTCAAAATTGGTCCATTGCGAGTGACTGGTGGAATGGTGGACTGATCAAAAGCAAGGGGGTTCTTATTTCCAAAAATGTCTTAAAAATGTCAAAGATGTTGAAAAATTTACGAAATTTTAATTTTTGTTCTTCCTCAAATTTGAAAATGTTTTGACCACAATTCTCAATGACGTACTTATACGTCAAAGAGAACATTTTGAAAAAAATTGATAAAATTGATCCTTGCGGAAAGGCTGATGGATTTTCGGTTTTCCCATTTTCAAAAATGTTGAAATTTTTTTGAAATTTTGATTTTTTTATGCACTAAATTTGAACATTTTTGGATCACGATGCTGGATGATGGTGAACTATTACTCGCAAGATGAAACGTTTTGGAAAAAAATGCTTGAAATTGGTTCATTGCGAGGAGCTGGTGGAATGGTGATTTGTGCAAAAAATTTTCTGAGGAATCTTTTAATAGTTACATGAAATTTAAGTTTCAACTTTTGGACCAAATCACACTATTCGATATTCCCACTCCTAAAAAGTCCTTTGGAAGCTGCGCAGTAAAAAAATCGTCTCTGAAAAATGAATTTTTTCGACTCTTGACCACTCGCCGTATAAAATTGTCTCATAGAAGAATCACTCTTATCATATTTACAAACACACATTAGACTGTACCGAGTGAAAAAGTAGGCTGTGAAATTTCGCCGTTTATAGCCACCGAGATGTTCCGCCAGTGTGAGAGAGATGGATGGATACATCAAGTACAGGAACTAGAGAAGCTGCATTTGTGGCTGGCGATTGAACTCGTTGATCTTTTCAACGCAAGATCGAGTTTAAACGGGCGCAGATTGATTACAAACATTAATGAGATAAGTTGACTTCATATATAGGTATTTTTTTGCCCATGCCCGGATAATCGAGTGATATTAATTCGTTTTCTAATGTATTCGCGTCTTGGTCGCGAACGCCTGCTTCTTTGAGCCCGAAGAAAGTACCTCCGCGAAACCGGTTCGCCTGTACTATAAATGTGCGAATGAACGTTAAAACTATCATGTTTGGCCGGCGCGGCGACGCAACGTGAACCGGTTAAAAATAGTATTTAGAAAAAATAACTTTCCAGTATTCGGATACTACAAACGATAGCCACCGCGATCCCATCGCATGCAACGAATGCCATGTGCCCGCATGATTGACACACGCCATAACATTAAGCCACCATACGCCTCGCACTCTGGATTCTTGTGAAGTGTGCTGTTCTGTTGTCCACTTGCGCGTCGATGATGTCGATATGTGACTTGATTCGATGCTGCTGGTCAACGTCCACCAAATTCGTGGTGACCTTTTCGCGTACATTGGCGAAGAACGTGCCGAGAAGTAATCGAATAGCCCTGTTTAAAATACTTTCGTAATGTACTGTAAAGAAGATGCGGAGACGCGCGAGGATATGATTGACATCGACATAATTTTTCAAAAAGGTGTACCGTACTTGTATTCTATGCGAAGAGTTGATAGAATAATTAATCTAATTAAGGTTACACGACGTTGGCGCTACCGCGTCATGTACTTAGTATAATACGCGTTGACGAGGTTGTCACCGAACCTTGGACGAATATTAAAAATTCTCCAAGTATACTACAACGGTCTCTCTCTCTCTCTGTTTTGTAGTACATACGTAGGTATATGTATCGTATCGTATATAGTATATTTTTTCAAAACTATAAAAATATATACGACGATATTCCCCTATTACTTCCCTCTGCCTGTTCCACCATCAGCTCGTGTATATTACGTGGTATACGACACCATCACGAGGAAAATATACCATACGACGAAGGCTTCCAAAAGGGTAAAGAGGTGCTATGCACTGCACGCGGCGGCAACATCGCTTCGCATTCTAAACTCATATACACTGTGTATATATATTTCGCCGAACACTGACAAAAATGACGGATTTATGACTCATGGATGTTGACTGTTATAGCTCACTATAGCTCGGGTAATGCAACCGCGTCACAAGAACATAAATTATACAATAAAACAGACGGAAAGATAGACACCAACGTTTACCATTTACCACGATTTTTGGTTTTTTGTGTTCGGCTCGTTTGCTGTGGGAAATGTACAGCGCGCCGAACTATAGCTACCAGTGATTTCCAAAAAATTTAATTAAGCCGGGGTCGTATCGCGAAACGGGCGGACTCGGCGCCGTGTCGCGAAGGTGGCGATATAGCGACGATTGATGCGTGATGGAGAGGCCGAGGAGTGGGGTGGGGTTGCTCTTTCGAAAGCTCGAGCTGTTTCGACTTTCTATCGTGTGTCTATATAGTATATTTTTCTTCTTGATGCGTGTAAATACATATATAAGAGCCTGGAAATGGGCCAAATTAACGCATAACAAAAGATTAATGTAAACAGAGGTTTTGTTTAACGTTAATATGACCGAGAACAAGAATTAATTCGTGTATCAGATGATTTTATTTACAAATATTCGCGCTATTTAACCGCCGACCAGTATCGAGGTGATTGATGGTATTTCAAGGTTGGCTCGGGTTTTTCTCGCGATATAAAATATATCTAGAATTTTATTAGAGATATGAATATTGAAATGAAGCGGAATGTAGAGGAGTTCGTTTGATAATTTGGTCGAAGAAATTTGCAATTTTGTGAGTTATATGCGAAGAAAAAATTTATTCGTTTGAAGAGTTGGCATTTGGCTTATTGCGAAAGCGAAGGCAGTTGTTGCCAAATTTCGAAATGGATTTAACGAAAATGTCCTTCAGTTGAGAGGATTTGAATGGAATTGGAAAATTGTGAGATCGAAAGAATTTAGTTTGAACCTTCTTCTGTTAGTGTTGGTTAAATGTTCTACTTTGTGAGTTATTCGCAAAGAAAAAATTTATTCGACCGAAGTGTTGGCATTTAGTTTATCGCGGACGCAGAAGCAGCTGTTGCCAAACTTCCGAATAGATTTAGCGAAATTTCCTTCAATTAGAGAGAATTTAAATGGAATTGGAAAATTGACTTTGAAAGACCAAAAGAATTTAGTTTGTAATTTCTTTAGTCAGTTAAATGTTTTGCTTTTATTGAATAATTCATCCAAAAACGTGGCATTTAATTCATCGCGGAGGCAGCTGTTGCCAAATTTAGATAATGATTTGAGAAATGTCAAAGTCCTATGAAATGAGTGTACTAAACTGTGTTGTGCCTGTGTAAATCAAACTTGATGGACCGGAAGTCAAATGCTTAAGCTTCAGCTTTGGCTTTTAACTGCTGATACGAATTGTAAAAGTTTTTGCTGGCTTTCACCTAGTTCACGATAAATCTTGGCCAAGTTTCAATTTCCAAAAATCCTCGAAAATCTTTAGCTTTTCGCCTCTAGCTTCCATCTGATTTTTGATTTCTGGGTAAACTAATATCTTGAAGAGCTCATTTTGACGATTTTTTTGGATTTTCTTTAAAAATTTCCACGTTTCAGAAAGTTGTTTTACTAAAATTTCAATTTTTTGGCATTTCGTGACTGCGATGGTAAAATGAATAATTTTTTCTGCCGTATATTTCCTGTGTTCTTATTATGTAATTTTCTACCCCCCCCAAGATTTCAAAATTATGACACAATATCAAGAATTTGAAATATTTGTCATGGACATTGTTGCCAAATTGAACCTGATTTGTGAGCTAATTCTAATTTGTTTCATGAAAGCAACTTTGTCTGATTGAGGTAAAGTAGAAATGACCAGATATAAAGTGTTTAGGTCAAAATTATGTAACTTTCAATCTTTAAATTGAAATTTGGCAACATTGCAATGAACAGGGGTTAAAGCACGAGCAAAATAGTTTGTTTTCTGCCTTCATTTTCATCTCAATTCTACGAGTATCTTCATTTTATTGAAATCAAAATCAACACTTTCGCTTCTAATGACCAAAACAGATTGGTTGTGACCGGGGAGGGGGGGGGGATCAATTATTGATTGACTTTTTTCAGGTACTACATCAAATTATGTTCGAAATATTACCTAAAACTAAAAAAAATATTGGAATACATATTTTCCCATTATAAAATCAATATAAACAAGAGCAATAACACTTGAACAAATGAAACTAATCATCAGTTTGTTACTCCTTTCGAAATTAATCCTTCAAATAAACATTTCAGGGAAATTTTGGCGGGAAAATTAATCCAAATTCCATCCTTCGTATTTTCCTTTCTTAGAAAATGTTCCCTTCTCTTTCGTTCTCTTCTTTTGTCACATCAATCGTCAAATATTTTGTATCAGTTCGAAAACAACGAACGGATCGATGCGAAAAACCGAAAAAAATACGAATTATTTTTGGATCTGCCCCGCTCACTGGTTTCGCAGCATGACAAGCTACGAATCGACATCCGTCAACGATTTGGCGATGCTCAAATGCTCACCGCTGTACATACTTATTTACCTTTGTACGTATACTATAGATTTCAGCTCACGCCGCAATCCTCCCTTTACGAGATTTTTGCCCGAAATACCAAAAATTCTTGTCGCGGAAGGGAATGAAAAAATCAATTCTCGAAACGACTGTTGCAACGACGAACAAATGAACGAAAAAAATGGAAAAAAACATCGTAGATTTAATAAGTTTACTTCTGTCACGGCGGAAAATTTACGATTTCGCAGGTAGTTAACGCAGCGAAGGCGGCGGTGTTACGGTAGAAGTCGTATAAAAAATGTCGATGGTACTCGCGGATACTTGGTGATTCGTATCGACGAGACCGTAACGATTTTAGATGTTGAAAAAAAAAAACTACAACAGCGACAACCACGGTGTGGAGACGTTATCGACGTTCGATTCGGTATATGTAATTCTTTTTTGGTCGTCGTTTATGGGCTTGTAAATTACAGCAAGGTGGTCGACGAGCGGCGGCGGGTTATGTAGATGGATAGTGATACTAGCTCGTAGTATAGGCAAAACGAGCTAAAATTTGAACGAAGCGTAGTTTGGGTGGCCCTGACAGAATTCGACTGATGTGTTATGACTAGGGACAAAGATAGATATAAATAATGTTACAAGTGACAGTTTTATGAGCGTTGTTTGCTGTTTGTTGAGTAAGTGAGATGACGACATTGATGTATGAATGATGATAAGAGTGGAGAACCAGGCTTAACCAACAACACACGAACACACGTGCATATAAACTCGCGTATTACAATAATTATTATACCAGTCGAATATATATGTATGTGTAGTGTACAGTTCACGTCGCCTCTTCGTCGTCGTAGTCGTAGTCGACATCGACCAACACACTGTACTTCTAAAAACCATCCATCGCGATTTACTACCATCGTTCTCTCCTCTCACTCTATACCAAGACAGATATCGATACGTCTATGTTGTTTATTTGTAAGAAACCCGATAGAAAAAATTTTTCCAATGGTTTCCTATACCTGCGTCATCAAAACTACCGCATAGAACCTACGTACAGTTTGATAACCTCAAAAAGAAAAATACACACGTAATAGATCTGACACAGTCACACCTCCACCATTCTTTCCTGCTACCGAAACGATTCCAATTCGCAACAGCTTTGATAAAAAGCAGGGTGTTCGGCATCGATCCCTTTTATATTTTTCCTTTACGTTCAAATGACAAATTTTAAGCGTCATTAAATGAATTTAAATATTAAAAGTGGTACGACGAATTTACATTGTTTTCTATCCCTCTTCGACAAGTCGACACGGTGTTCCATATTTTCTCTATGTAGAAAACACCGCACCACCAACACCGTTTCGCAATAGTTTTTTCATTTTTTCCACACCACCACCCGTTTCAGCTTTCAATACAACCGCGTCTCCCGTCGTAATGCTACGCGATGTTTTCAGCCGTGTTTTTCTCTTCTCCTGTGACAAGTTCCTCGTACACCTCCGATTCCATCGCGAGTTCACCCTTGACGTTTACGTGTAACGGATGTGGCAAGAATTTTGATTTTTTTACCACGGTTTCTTGTACTATGGTGATTTATGTGTGGATTTATGAGCAGAAAGAAGAACACGAGGAGTTGGAATGACAGACGTAGTATCTTCGGAGTTGCCCAAGTTCCCGATACGAGATCGATGTAGTGTATGAGACGAATTGAACGAGAATTCGAGTTTATTGGTCCGGAACAGATTATTTTCCTAGAGTCGTTCTCGAATGATTCGTTCAACTCGTGTGAAAGTGTTCACGAACGATTCTTCTGCGATCAAATCATCCCGGAATGATTCATTTCTGATCAAATCGTTCGCCAGCCATTCACCTCCGATCATACCATTCCCAAACGATCCATCTCCTATCAGATCGTTCGCGAATGATTCATTTTCATTATTGAACGATTCACTTCACATCACATCGTTCGCGAACGATTCTCTTCCCATCAGATCGTTCGCGAATGATTCATTTTAATTTTTGATCAATCGTTCGTGAACGATTCATTTTTATTCAAATCGTTCGTAAATGATTCACCTCTCATCAAATCGTTCGCGAACGATTAGTGATTTCTGATCAATCGTTCGTGAACGATTCATCCCTAAAAATGTATTGTAAGCGATTCATCTCCAATAAAATCGTTCGTGAACGACTTATCTCTAGACTCTGATCGAACCATTTATGAAAAATTCTTCTCCAGTCAAATCGTTCGTGAATGATTCATTTCTGATCGTTTGTGAAGGATTCATCCCTAATAAAATTGATTGTGAACGATTCACTCCTGTGGAATCGTTTGCGAACGATTTATTTCTAATCAGATTATTCACGAACAATTCATCTCCGATCAAGTTTTCATTATCAGAGGCATTCTCAAATTTTTAAACTTTTGTTGTACCCTAATTTTCCAAAATGGTCTAGTATTTTACGCTATTTTACGAGATCGTTTCTCCATTCGTATATCGCTGATTTCTTAATTTCCCTCCTCACTCCACCTCATCGCCTCATATCAATATCTACCTACAATGTATCCCTCGTCGTATTCGTTATTCTCGAAATGAATGAAATTTTTATACAACTTTTTTACGACACACGTGGTGATGTTGTACAAAAAACAGTAATCGATTTCCCTCCTCCGTTCCCTTCCCTCGGACTCAATACGAGTGGCGTTAAGTTAAACGTTCGCGCGTAATACGTACAATATTAGACTAATTTGCAAGATAGTAAACGTCTCTGACGAAATACGTACAAATAAACAGTAGTAACGGTCGTATATTCTACGAAAGAAAAAAAAGATTTTAAAATATTCGGACACGGCGCGAATATACAATGGTATTTGACTAGTGTATGTGTGTAAGTGTGACAGTTGGCGTAATTATAAATTATGTTCGTACGTATGCATTGCTCGGGGACGAGGAAAATTACGCTACGCTACCATTTTGACGAATATATAAGTCTGTGTAACACGTCGGAAAATTTTTTTTTGACATATTTACGAGGTAGTGTTACTTAACACTTTGCGCAAATTTAAATCACGACGACGACGACGACAAAAAAAACAAAAAATAACTTACTCAATTGTAACGAAATCAACGACCTAAGCGAAGCATTTTTTGGGCGAAAATCGAAACGAAGGAGAAGGTGCGAAATGGCTGGTTGCTCGGGACAGAGTTCGAAAATGTGAAATGTCTCGCTATGTGTTTCATTGAGTCGCCTTTTTGGTTATTCTGCTCTATGGAAGGGTATATTTGTGGCTAAAGTAAGAGAAGGGAAGTATATGTAGATACGCGAGTCCCATACAGTCGTGAAATGTACAAAAGATACATGTACGATATAGATAAATTCTCGAATGCGTTAATTTACGAGTTTCTTTTGTCCCGCTGAATAGTTTACGATCCAGTCGGATAGTTTTTTCATCATTTTTTCGTATAATTTCGCCATAATTACGCGCGCACTATGGTACGCGAGTGCGGAGCAGATTGAATTATCGATGACCGCGGCGAGGGGCCTGTTTTTCTCCGTACACACAGATACAAATATAATATATATTTCAAAGACGCATTATCTCGTGCCGTTTCCTCTGCTCTGACCGGCGCAGCCGCCGCCGCCGCACAGCCCGTATATCTACTACACCAGTAAACTAGTATTTTTTCAATAGTTTTATAGCTTTAAATCCCGCAGACGTAGAATTTCAATATAAAATACACGCTTCTTTAATAGACGATCTTTCGGAATGAGAATGAGAAAGAGATAGAAGAGGAGGCGGGCAATGGTGCGACGAACAAGGCAAATGAGAGTATCGGGGTATAATAAGTTAGATTACCAACGATAACTGCTAATCATAGCGTTATATGTTAGTCTCTTTTTTTTTAACTAAAAAGTTCCATTCTCCGGTAATCATTGTAAATCAATCCAACGCTTTTTGTATACGTATGGATTGCCTCGCCTTACCCTTGGGATTTTTCTTAAGCATTTTTAAATGTTGTTGGGAGAGTCGAGGCGTTTATTTGTCCATCTTGTATGTGGATACATAAATTTTAACCGCATATTGTGAAGTGTATTTAGAGTGACTTGCCCAAGACCTGTTTTTGATGACTGGCTGTGTCGTCGAGTCGCCGCAGTCGATTCGGTATCGTGTAGGTATACGTTTATCTCGAGATGACTCGATCGATTCGCTTCTTATCTCGAATGCGTCGAGAGTACTCCACAGTATCAGCTTAATTACCCACGATCCGAAGTGATGGATTCCTGGCACAGAATGACACGGACCACGTACGTTGTGCGAATTTTCATAGCGTAAAATAGAGAACGAAAATGCGACGAAAACTATACTCGAAGGACGTACGAGCCGGACAAAGGTCGACAATGACAATTCACAGTACGAAATATGCACCGACGAGAGAAAGCAATCGTAGAAAGGAAAGCTATATAGTATACTCTTTCGCGATGAAAGAAAATGCCCAAGGCGCCATGCCAACTTTTCCTTTGAAACTTCATTATTAACGACTCTTGGGGAAAAATTTCGCAGCACATAAAATTTAAAGCATGAAATTCGCCATAAATTTGGTGGCAACCGGCTATTTTACCTAAGATATACGGATTCGGGTGCAAATTACGATGAAACGTGGCCTTTAAACAGGGGTCCACGTACACGATGTCCTAAATAAGCCAACGTGAAACTTATCTCTAGACTTGGATATGTTTTGAGAGGCAAAAGTTGAGAAAAAAAGTTTAACGAATATTTTTTTTACATCGAGGTATACGGAAACGGTGCTGAGAAAGTTTTCAAGTTTATTGACTTTGTAGTAACAAGAGGGCTGGGCTTTATGACGATTGATTGTAGATAGGTTTGAAGATGTTCGATTTTTTTCTCGGCGGATGGAGTATTGCGGTGGATTTTGGCGATGAGCTTTGTCGCTTGATCGAAGTTTTTCGATTGTGGATAATGATTTGACAGTTTATGACTCAAGAAAGGATGAGAAATGGAAAATATATGATGCTGGTAGTGATTTTGATTAACCAAGCTCTGCTACCATGGTTGAATTTTCATTATATTTGATAGTTTGTGGTTTTAGATACTTGAGACCATAAATTCTCAGTTCAAATCTGGAAACGATCATTACAATGAGCAGACGAAGCCTTTTTGGTAGGTTCTGCGAGTGTTTTTGTTCATTTTGACGAACCATTTGCTCTGCTACCATGTTCCAATTTTTGGTCCAATTGACTTTTCGTGATTTTAGATATTTCAAATCACTAATTTTCATCTTCAATGCTGAAGTGATTCGTTTCTGAGAGAAATACTTCGATTTTGATGGTTTTTGCTTGTTTTGACAAACCATCTGCTCTGCTACCATGTTTGAATTTTTGTTATATTTGATGGTTCAGGATTTCAGATACTTCAGATCATGATGAGTTATCAGCTACACTCTGGAAGTGATTATTCTAATGGTCTGACAAAGATTTTCTTGTACTTTCTGATTTTGATGAACCATTTGTTCTGCTACCATGTTTGAACTTTTCCAATCGACAGATCGTGATTTTAGATATTTCAAATCATGAGTTTTCATCTTCAGTCCTATAGTGATTACTCTGATGGTCGTGGAAATCTTTTTCTGATTGTTTCTGACAGATTTACTTCGATTTTGATAGTTTTTGTTTACTTTGACAAACCATTTGTTCTGCTACCATGTTTGAATTTTTGTTTTATTTGATATGATTCAGGATTTTGGATATTTGAAATCGCGAGGTGTCAGCTTTAGTCTCTCATTGATTGTTCTGGTGACTTGAGGAGAAAGGCACTTGAAAGCAAAATATTTTTGGAGGTCTCTTTTCAAAAGTTCTGTTTGATTTGATGCTCGTTTTAAAACTTTTCTTCATGCTTCTTGACATACTTTGGGATTTTGGAATCAGCACTTTCCATTTTTAGATGTTAGCGTTTTCACTAAAAAGTCGTGATAATTCTAACCATCTACCTTTCAAAAAAAAGATCACTATGATAGATTCTCCACTTTAAAACAAATATTTCATTCGAGATATGGTAGTTCGCCATATGAAAAATCATCATATCACGTTTACCTGTTGTAAAGCAATTTATATCGAGAGACATGTGCTACAGTAAAGAAAGATCCCCGAATAAACCGCGTTAAATGTCTCGAATACAAAACGATGAAGTAAGCGCCTTCTTTGACGACCGCAAATAAAAACTTACCAACTTTTTTACCTCCCTAGCAAGGGAGAGAGGCACGCGAACAAGATGAAGTTTGAAAAATATCTTCTTTAAAATAATCTCGCTTCGTGTCTTTAGTATGCACTTACAAGAATATCCGACGAAGGGAGGATTTTTTTTAGCCAGGTCGAAACACGCGCAGGTATAAAAGGTTAAAGGTATATACGATGAAATTGGGATTATATATTGCTGCTCATTAATCAGCATATACCATACAGATGTGGTAGATGGATACCCGAAGCCGCAAAAGTCAGCTTCTCAATCGATTTGGCTTACTGTTGGCTCTCGGTTTAAGTACATAGTAAATTGATGTACGTGTAACCACGATCCACGGAGGAGTACATTGATTGTGAGAAACTGGTTTAAGAAACGGTGAGGAGGAGTCATATGTACCTATAGGTTTGCAGATCGGATGCGAAAGGAAAACACGGTTTGGTGGAGCTCGGAAAAGAAGGTAAATCTGGGTACCGTTGGTGGCTGCAGTTTGTTGAGAAAGGCCGGGCGAGGCTCGTCGGTTGATTGATATTAATCGCATAAATTAAACATTTTGACGGCTGTGTAAAAGGGATAATGAGTGGATGGTGTAGTTCGGTAGGCTGATGTGTAGGTATATGTGCGAGTGAAAAGACCGAGAGCGAGGTGGTCGAGGCTGACGCGCGGTATCGGTGTGTAATTCGATGGCACGACTAATGCATCAATCTATCATTGTCGTTGAAGCTGTCAGCTCTTCCTACTGTTTATTCTTTTTCGTATATGAGTGTGTGTGGCGCTCATCGGGTAGAATATTTTCTTATACGAGGATGGCGCGTATATAGACTGGACCGCGTGTATATCGAATGCACTTTTTATTACTCCGGCCGGTCCTTTTTCCGCTCTGCATTCCGCGTCTTGCTCTCTACGCGTATATTAAGATATTAAATGGGTACGGCATCAATCAACCGTGCGAGAGGAGGTAAAGTTGGCGAGAAAAAAGTTTTCCATTCTTCGAGTTGTCAAGTTTGTTTGACATTTCAGACTTATCGTTGGCGTTTATTACTTACAGGTGAGTTTGTTTTAGTATTTGATTTCGTTACTGGTTCTGCGAAAGTTCAATTCGATACATAGTTTTGTCTTCGAGCTCTTTCCTCATGCCATACCGCCTTTCACGTACCTTTCCATCAGAAACTGCCATGCCATGCCGAGCCCCTGCTGTACTTTTATAAACTTTCGATAAAGAATTGATAGATTATTCTGCGGCTGTCATTTGTCCTTCTTTTCCATCAGTCGTTTCGAAGACGAGGAAGGGGTGAAACAACAAAAAGAAAAAACAATCCGAATACGTCGAGAAATTTATGTTAAAACAAATAACTCAGCCATCGAATCGAAGGGTTTTTTCTGCGCTGAAATATGAAGTCTCCCCGAGGAAAACCTATTCATTGTGCGGGTCATTCGACGAATACCAATGAACTGATGCGATGTTATCGATATTCTAATGTTATACTCGGAATTATTATTAATTAGCTATCTTTTTTGGAATTTGAATTATTCGATGTTCTAATTGTTTTTGTATTTTTTTCTGTTGTAGGTGAGTACTGACAATTTTTCAATTTTACTAGATGTGTAATTGTGGAAAGCAAAGTGTCGATAATCGGTATTCAAGTTCGAAATATTCGTAAGTGAACCGAAATAATTTTTTTAGAATCAATTAAAGAAGTATTTCATACTTGAGAATCTATACTGATAGTAGGTTCTTTGATGGAAAATTTGAATTGAAGTAATTTAGTTCATGATAAGGTGAATTATTCTTGTCCTTATGATAAACTTTGGGGTAATGCGCTAAAGCAGTAAGATTAGAGAGCATGAGGGAGGAATTGGCTTCCTCGAAAAATGCAAAACTGCATGGTGTTTACTGATGCGAAAAAGTTCGAAGAAAACCCAGTTTGAGTAATGACATTTTATTTTCTAGAAATTTTCTTCGTTTTGAGTTAAAATTGACACTAAAACTGGTTATTAGTGTACTTTCTATTCTCATAATTTTTTCCTATCATTTCACCTTGCTTCAGGTTTTCGAATTCCCTGAATTCATTTTTTGGGTCATTTTGACCCCGAACGAAAATATGTCCCACACAGGGGAGGAATGGATGCAAAATTCAAAATTTCTTAACGTATCATATCAAGCAAGGAATCAAAATGTATGTTTTTAGATTTCTGGAGCCCGAGGAGTGGGACTTGATTCATTTAGTAAAATTTCAACTTTTTTTTAAATGGCAATTTTCAAAAAAATTGAAATTTTGTCCCTGCCTCTCTTTCTGATTCAAGGGTGAGTAGTTGAGTGCAATTTTTTCAATTTATAGCACGAAAATGGATTCGTGCAGCAGCTACATGATGCAATAAAAAATTTTAAATTTCATCCATCAGATCTCTCCTCGACACAAAAGGGTTAAGAAAAATTCCGACGATAAAAATCTTGTAAAAATATTTCAAATTCGCGTCGAGGTACATAAATTTACGAAAATTTTCGCGAAATCGAGTAACAGTTTACACGCGATCACCGGGGCGACGAAGTGTCCTGTTGAAAACCCAACGATACTACGTCGCAGCGCCGTAGTCATAAGGGAAAAAGAAGCGGAAAAATGTGCGAAAAATGCTACACGAAGGAAAAAGAGACAAACGAAGCTGCGGCTCGGCGTGAAAATCATAGGAAGGTGAGGCATGCGGCGTCGACAAGTTTCCCTTAGCAATGGTACACTGTGTGCGAGAGAGAGAGTGAGAAAGAGCACCTACCGTACACAGAGTGTGAGGGCGAACATCAGCGAAAGAAAGCGCCCGGCGCGCCGCGAGAAATCGAGAGTCGGGTCGGGCGGACGACGGTGCACACTATAAAAAGAAAAGACAGAAACCAGAGTGATGTCAGATTGATGTGGCAGGCAAGCCGTTAGCCATAATTCAAGGAAAATGTCCCCAAATCCGTCCTTGTCAGATGAAATACAAAAGACAGAGCAGCGGCGAAAAAGGACCTAGGAGAGCGCGAACGAGAGAACGCGCGAGTACGACGGAGAAAGCGAGATAGGCTGAGAGAGAATCGCACGCGAAGGAGGCTGGAGAAATACGAATGGTATAATAGGTTCGGTATAGCCTGGGCGCAACAAAGCTCCCTTATAATATTCCGTCCTTGTCACACCTCATAAGTAACTGCTAGTAATCAGTCTTTTCTATTGCTGCGCTCTTATTGCCAACTCCACGTAATAAATCGCTCAAACTCGCTCATTTTAATGACGTCAGCTATATTTCTCTGTCTTTTCCTGACAGCTTCGTCCGTCGCTTCCCGTCAACTTCATTTTTCGTCTCTATATCATCATCATTATTTTCCCAGAGAGTTGTCTTTCTCTCTCTGCTAGCTCTCTTTTACTCTTATATACTCCCCCTCGACTGTCTCCGTCTCTCTCTCGCATCCTCCCTCGAACTCTGCGGTATCTCTGTCTGATACAGCTTCGGTGGTGTATCGAAAAAATTGTACTCGTGTTGTACTTACCTCTTCGACGAATAGCGGTTTTCTTTTTCACTCCTCCTCCGCTTCAGCCTCTTTCTCGCTTCTGTACGCTAAATAGTGGACATACGAGCGAGGTATCTGATATCTAGATTTATACGAGCATCGAAATTTCTACCTATCTCTGTATTCGGACGCCGAGCATGGTTAATTTACGTCGAAAATCGTAATGGTCATTTTTTTCCCCAGCGTCCGACCGAGCGACGGACGCTTTTCCATCATACTACGTATTTTATGTACCTGGCTGTACGTATATACTTTTCCACCCCCTCGTCTCGCCCTCTCTCGTTCACTTTTCTAGTTATTTATACTTTTCATTAACCGCGTGCTCGCTCGATGCGGTCAGATTTCGTGTGTGTGTAATTATTTTGTTATGTAGTTCGTCTGCCCTGCTTTGCCACCGCCCCGACCAACCTGTGTGCCCGGTTACCCTGCCAACGACCCTTGACAGGAGCTTTTAACCGATCGTCAATGCAGATAATAGAGGTGGAAAAAATACACATAGGCTTTTGTAACAACTGGCCACCAACAAAACATTTTGATATTAAACGGAAATTACACTATGGTTTTCTTTTTGACAAATGTCGACCATCCAACGAACCTATCGCATCGCACTTTTATCTACGTATGTTTACTGTTCGTATACGTACGTGCAAGTCGATAATTGATTTGGCGAACCGTATGTTTTCCATAAACTACCATAATGAAAATAAATGATTTAATCATACGATCGCGCTGTAATTAAAATATCTACACAGCGTTTGCATGTGTGTGAGTGCATCGGGTGAGTTAATTTGTCGGTCTCGCGTGGTAAAAGGTTCGTAGGTATGATTCGAGGTTGTACGTAGAAAGAAACAAAAACTACGTATAAAAGCTCCCTCACACCCCTTCCAATTGCCGCTGCCATTTCTCGCGCGGACCTAAAGGAATATTATTAATTTTGCTCGTTCGAGTAGAGTATTCGAGCTGAATCGAGCAGAGTTAATTCGATTGTACATGCCGACTGATTAAACTCGATGTCTGTAACGGTGATAATTTAATCGGCTGTAAATCGAATCGTTTTACCATCAGCCAAATGTACGAATCATCGTAGAGACACGAGCGTAGAAAAATATCGCAGAAGACTGAGCATGCACCGAGTCGAGTTGGGGGTAATGAAGACGATACATGAGTATACTCGTACATATGATATTTGAAATGGAAACGAACAAGTCAAGTCTTTTTTCTACTAAGCAGCGGAAGTAGAATTATAAAGATGGGGTAAGGTACTTGCCGAAAAAAATATACATACGGAGACAGGAACCGGTTATAATTTTAGGAGTAAAACGAGAGAAAAAAAAAGGGAAAATACGGGCGAAAAGTTACAAAGCGGTATTACTTAATGTGACATAAAAAAAAGGAAAGAAACTGCTTGGCCAAAAAAGTAAAGAGAGAAAAAAATTGATCGAAATATGATTCTTCATGTGCGTCTGTCATTTACAATCTTCTATATCGATGAACTCGATCGTGTATTTGTATTACGGTTCGTTCTTTTGTGTTGGGGCCGGTCGTCTTGTTGTCATCGGGTATCGTATGTCTTTGGGATGTTGTTGGTATTCCTCGTGTGCTGCTGTCGTCGTGTCTCTTCTTTTTCTATCGTTTTTATATGAATATGGCCGAGATGTGCTGTATTTTCGCTATCTGTTTCGCGGGCGACGACAACGAAGACGTTTGTTCAGTATTTCCGTTTCGTCTAGCACTCATCCGTCAAAATGTTTGCGGTCTGGGGAAATTTTAATGTGGCCTTGGATATTCGCATTTCGTGACCGATTGCACGTCACCATTGTTTTTTTGCCATACGATGCATGAACATGTAGCAGAGCCAGACTGCTGATAAATGTATTCGGTTACACCCTTTGGCCGCATAAAGGGGTTTGCTTTGATCGGCGTCGACAGTTTTTTCGCCAATGACCGTGAGTTTTTTATGGCCTCCGAAGATACGAGCATATTTGCGTGCTTTTTTTCGACGTTCGAGGGATATTGATGGGTGACCGGGTGATGGGTGGACGAATGGCTTCTTTGGTGGATGGGAATTGGCTCTGGGAGAGTGTAGAATAGGGAAATATGTGTGATGGTGGGTTTTTAGGGAGGCATAATTAGAGCCAGAACGAAATCATGCAAAGGGGTAGCATGTCCATGCATCAGGTATGACAAAATTGCACTTTCAATTGTAAAAATTGAGAAAGAATTAGAAAATTTTTTGGAACGCGATGATCTTTGTTTTGGAAATTTTGCATAATATAGATACACTAAAGGAATTTTGCCGGGAGGGAGTAAAAATTTTTGGGTATCAAAAAAGTCTTGATGTTTGGAGAAGGAGAACGTGCTTGTGGAGTTGTGGAAATATCCCACTTTGTTGACACGAAGTTATGAACAGGTTCATGTCTACTGAACAATATTTCAGACTGTATAGAACAGTTTTCAGCCTTTTTAATTCGAAAAATGCTTGTAAAATTAATTATTGAAGTTCGTTATTGATATTTAGAATACCTCAAATTGAAAAAGATGGACTTGAAAGGTTTTCATACAAATTTTCAAAATTTTCGTTCAGAGAATTATCGTTGAAAATTTATCTTTCCAAAAATTTAATATAATTTGAATGGAACCACAAAGTGTGACCTTTGTGGCGTTACTTAAAAGAACCCCTGATGGGCAACGTTAAATCTTGACAATGGCATAAATAGGAAAAGTAGGGTTCACAGTACCTACGAGAATCGATAAGAAACGAAAAATTGAATTTTTTCACCTTACTCGACAAAAATGGGATCATCTTGAAAATTAGAACCAACAAAATTAAACCTTTCGAAGTGCACGTCCACAAATAATGCATCACTGTATCACTTCTTTATTCGTAGTCTCAAGTCAAGAACCCCCCCCCCCCCCCCCCTCCGCTAATCTCAATTTACAAATTTGTGAGATGTAACCTTAGATGATCTCGTTTCAAAAAATATCGTATAAAATTTATAAAGAAATGAATTTTATCGAAGAAAAAGTTCGATGCAATTTTCGTCTCGAACTATAATTCGCGTTGAAAAATTGCTCGAAATATATTTTCATGGTTAAAAATTCCAGAAATTTTGGTGCTGCAGAAGGACGATTGATGTTCCAACTTTTCAAAATGTCTAGCTTTGTGAAAAGAATTTTACAATGCCTTTGAAAAATCAATTTCACTTCGGAAAAAATTTATGAGAAGATTTCTTTCAAATCGCATTTGGCTCAGCAAAAAAAGGTTTAAAAATCTGAATTTTTTAAACTCGTCGACAAAATGCTAGGATGTGTAGTTTGAATAAAAAATAAATGTATGAAAATTGACCTAGATACACTCGCAATTTGCACTTGAATTTTCGCAGAACTTTAGAAATCAAATTTCAAGTCTTTCGTCGATCAGAAAAAGGGAAAGGAGAGGGTACACTGGGTGAAGAGCCAACGCAATCTAATTTGCATAGAATAGTGTTCAAGCATACGTGAAGAACTACACGGACGCATTTTTTCGGTCAATTATTTCGCCCGTCGAAGGAAGGAAGTAATAAAAATAAAAATTTAAACCGTAGAGGTTAATTAATCGATAGACCAAGAATTTGGCCAATGTCCAGCGTTGGTAACATTTAGGTGAGAGATAGCGGCGTGGAAAAAAATGTCGACTCGTATAGCAGTTCTCTGGATATAGCTGTCGAATAATTGAACGACAGAGCACGCGCCCTTGTTACAATTACCAGCGAGAAAAGTTGTATATATAGGAGAAATAGAGAGATAGAGACAGAAAAGTATGTATGAAAAGGTAACGAGCGACGGAGAGAGGGTGAGAAAAACGAAGTCGAACGAGCGATGTAAAAACAGAACAGCTACGACGACAACGACGATGCGAAAATGTCGAAAGAAAATTCGCCGCAAAAAAAGACGATAATATTGGACCAGACGTGTTAGGTATAATATTGATTGAAGGAATTGAGAATAGAATTTGCTTTTGAAGCCATTCTTTTCAATATTATATCCGTTCAGGACGTCACGTGCTCCAATAATAGAGGCGAAAAGCAGCAGCAAGGGGTCCGGGGAAAGGCTCGGAGCGACCCGTTGACAATAATTCATCAAGTGTCTGTCATACGGGCTGCGACGGGGAAGCGAAACAGCGAGGTGAAAAGAACGCTTTCGCTGTGTGCTGCCGCTGACAGTGAGTGACGCAGTGACAAAAGTTTGACGATTTCAAAGGATGAAAGAGGAATAGAGTATAGGTGGCGGTTGCGGGAACGAGGCGACGCGCGGGACGTGTTAAGTTGAACTTAGCGTCGACCTCTCGACGAGAGCTTCCGAACTTCTCGCTATAACGGGATAATAAATCGATAAGTAAAAAATTTCTGCGTATGTACATGTGGAATTGTGTACACGAACGACGTTGACTGCAGTCTGTGTACCGTGTAACTTACTGCCGTGTGCCGAGTACACGGAGGAAAAAGGCCGTGCTATTTGTATAGCGTCGTCGGATTTTCTTCTACTTCTCTTTATTTTTTCCTTCATCTTCGTTCGACTTTTCCACGTTTCTCTTCCGTCTCGTTCTCCAACTCTGGGCGATAAAAAGCCGAATTAATTTAACGAAATATTCGTCTCAGAATTTGAAATAATTTGCACCGAAATCCGTCCTGTGTACATCACAAGACAGAATTAATATCGCGTCGCGAGAGTTTACAGGTGTTTTAAAAAAGCCACCGAGATGTCAATCCTCGTCGCAGGCTGCGTCTTACTCGGCGAAATTTTGACACAGAGACGGTGTCGTCTTCGTCTTTCGATGTAATACCTCGTCTCGCTCGTGCCAGAGTCGATGTAGTATACGCGAAGTAAATTACATCGTGAGACTTTTATACACAGTCTCGTCTCCTCTCTTTTATATTTGGGTTAAACGGCGCGGAAGTGAACATGTACACACATCGAACGCTATTCCGCGAAATCACTGTCCCTTCGTAAACTACCCCCTCGCAATATATCCCCGTAGCGAGCAAAAGCGTAGTTTTGAAGAGCCGAGCCGCATGTCGGAAAATTAGTGCGAAGACGGCTTCGCGGCGGTGTTTTGCGAGACCGCCGACTTGTAAACCTGTCACACGTTTACCCTCGGCTCCCTTTTGTCGTTTAATCATTTTTATTCGTACGTATCAAACCCCCGAACACGGCGAACTGCGGAAATTCTTTACACGGACGATGTACGTACACGCCGATGTAGTTTTTTGTCCTTATTGTGTCCTTCCTACGGGGTTGTTTTATTGTTTAATCGACTCTGCGGTTTTTTCCCCGAGCGACGGATACGAATTGCGTAGGAATGCTCGCCGGTGTCGCAGGTGATATGTAATAAGGTCAAGCATTGGTTTATGTTCGAAATTATCGCTCTGTGTCAGTTGAGTATCGTGCAGAATTGTTCGGAATGCAGAAAAGAATTGTCCGAGTGGACAGGAATCAAAATTTCACTGAAATTGTATGAAATATCCGAAATTGTTCGAAATATTGCAAATGCATTCAACTTCGTCAATTTTTATGAAAATGTCTTTAAACGCTACAAAGTATTGTTAAAATTGTGCCAAATATTGCAAAAATTGTTTAAAATATGGATTTGATTTAAAATATGATGATTTGACGAGTCGTCAAGTTTCTTGAAAAATCATCGAGAAATGAGATGAAAATTGATGTCATATCTTTAAAACAGTGTAAAGTATTGCAAAATTTATCTTGAAGTATCATAAAAATGATCTAAAATCTTGAAAATATACCAAATCTTCTTCAACCCCGTTAGAAATTTCATAAAAATTGATGAGATATCGTTAAAATTGTATAAAATACTTCTAATGTTGCTTAAAACATCACAAAAATGATCAGAAATGTGACAAAGTAAATGAATCTTGTTCTGAATAGTTGAAAATGCGGTAAAAGTTGATGAAATATCATGCAATTTCATTTGATTTTGAGTAATTTTCACATTCCGTGACAGTTTTAAGACAGTTAAAATGATTGCGGTGTAATTTTTTTTGATTTTTCAACATTTTCAACTTCTTTTCGATACAATTTTAATTGTTCAAGAACTTTCAAGATGTTTTATTGATTTCAAAATGGAATTCTATCCAACTAAATGTTAATTCAAGTAATTTTTACTAAATTTTGTAACAATATTGAGGCTATTTCAACTTTGTCAGACTATGATATTTTTTTTCAATGTATATTTTGGCACTTTTCAACTGGTTTTAAATTTTAAATGATTTTTCAAACTATTTGGAACCACTTAATTGGTGGATCATGGTCTCTTACTTTTTGAGAAGTATCAATTTACGTGATTCATATTTTAGGAGGATGATGATGCAATAGTTTGGATAAAAATGATAGCAGAGTATTGGTTTCTGATGCAGTTATTTGTGCAAATATTGAAGAAGAGCTAATATGTTTAACTTTTGAACAAGTGAATTCGAATGAAAAGGTGGCATGTGATCGTTTAAATTGCGGTTCATTTCATATCGCACATGGAAGCAGAGCAGCGGTTCAAGCCATTTGAATGAAATGATGTTCTATGATTGTTTAAACTACAGTGGCTTGTTTAATATTGAACATGGTAGCAGTGGAGTGGTTCTAGCCATTTGAATTGAATGTTGTGGGATTATATGATTGTTCAAACTGCGATTCGTGTAAAATTTGACATAGTAGCAGAGTAGTGGTTCAAGCCTTTTGAATGAAGTGGTGTCGTATGATTGTTCAAACTTCGGTCCATGCAATATTGGGCATGGTAGCAGAGCAGTGGTTCAAGTCATTTAAAGGAAGTGATGTTTCATGATTGTTTGAAGAGTGGTTCATGCAATATTGAACATGGTAGCAGAGCAGTGGTTCGAGCCATTCGAATTAAGGAGTGTTTTATGATTGTTTAAACTGAAATTCATGTGATATTGAACATGGTAGCAGAGCAGTGGTTCTAGCTATTTAAGTTGAATGATGTTACACGATTGTTCAAACTTTGTTTCTTTTAATATCTGACATGATAGCAGAGCTTGGCTCTAACCAAAACATGTTGTGCTACATTTCCATCAAAGTACAGAATTCTAGTATCCGAGTTAGTTCGAATTCACTCTCAAGGACGCAGAATTTTCGCGACCATAATATCAAGGGGGCCGTTGAAGAAGAAATAACTAGTAGCAATGGTACAACGTATAGAGAAAAAGGAAGTGACCTCTCGACCCGGATATTTGCGTCTGTGAAATTTCACCGCTGTCAGATTTTTCATTTAATATTCTAATGCAGGTTTTCCTCGCGTCTAGTCGTAAAACAGCATACTATACACCACCGACACCGAGCAGTATATTGATCCGAGACGAGATATAAAAAGGGCATCTTGAAGTCGAAGAGCAGCCTGACAAAAGAGGAGTTACTTTCTGTCGCTTTACCACTATTAATCGTCCTATTGCCCACCCCCGGACCCCCGGTTCGGTGTGATTGTGCCAGCTTACATGCTACATATACTCGTGTATACAAGGTGTACGATGGATGTACGTGCTGCATGGTGCAAGATTGCGGAGCAAGAGAGAGAGAAAGGCTTCGTGACGGCGATATTTGCCAGAAAAATTTTTCGCGAATGGAAAACAGCTTTTTAACGGCGGCGCGCAGGCAGGCAGGCAGACGGACGCGGTAGCGGTGGCGGGCGCTAGTCTAAAAGCGGCTGTGTTTTAACGATAGGGGTTTTTGGTGGCTGTAGGGCACCAGGGGGCGAGGGGCTTCGGCAGTGGTAAACGTTTTCAGCGTATTTAGTACTATATATACGTAGTACGTAGACGTACCGTATACTACACACTACGGAGCTCTAGAGGACGTAGCGTGATCGTGGTAGTGGTACGATGGTAGTTATGAGAACAGCAGAGTGTATGTTTGTGTAACACCTTGATTTATGCGGTTGCTGAATTATAGCTTTTTAGAACGAGATAAAGACAGTTTGAATGGTATTGTCTGAAGTTGTAACGTAGAGCGGCGGCGGCGAGGGAGGCAGGCGCGGACGGATATTTATTTTATACAGCTGTTTCCCTCGACATAATGTCCCTCTATATATCGTGTGTGCATGCTTTTACAGTGACAGACAAGACGGAAAGTTTTGAGAGTTTTGCCGGCATAATGGCATCTACAACCATTCGTTGCAAGATATACGGTCCCCCGCCCTCGGCGTATGCTCCATCACCGACGGCTATCTTACTGTAATACGACCACCGCCACTTTCGTCCGATCTCGCCTATATCGTCCTTTTTCATCTTCTTTTTCTTCGTTTTACGATTCTACCCTCGCACCCACCCACCCCTCCGTACGCCCGTCCACGTACGTACCGAAAGCTTCCTTCGCCCCCCGGCCGCCGTTTCGCTGGCGTTCTCGCACTTGAGCGTATTCGCTATTTGCGAAAATCTGAAAGCTAACTCGGGGTCATATTTTGTCTCGGTGTGTGTGTGCGCGTCCGTGTAGTTTTCCACATTCTATCGCCCCATTCTGGGCCCCCTCGGTACCTCGTCCGGTCCGCAGTCAAACTACCTATGTAATAACGCCTTTTTTCTTTTTGCAACTTTTCTCTCTTAAAGTGTATCAGTTTCTTTCCGTCACGTTCGAGTACAAAATTGCCGGGTACGCGACGACGATAAAAATCTATCGTGTTTCCGTTTGTTTTTCTCTTTTTTATTCTATTTTTCATTTTTTTTCTCTCCTCTTATTCTTCGTGTTGCTGGATTGCTACCCCTGTTTGTGTGTGTGCCCTGCGCTCGCTTTAGTATGTAGTTTTTTTCTTTATTTGCCTCCTCTCGCGTCTTCTCCATCGGTCTCGTATACTTTTATTACGGTATATCGACGAGTCCAAATTAAAGCTATGATTCGTTTTTTTTCTTCTTCATCTCATTCTTTTTTATTTTCTTCTGTCTTGGTTTTTTTTCTTCATCTTATACGTCAATTCGTACAGTTTGAATTATTTTTCACCTCGATCGAAATCATATTGCGAGTGTTCTACGTCTTGCGTTTGATAATTATACCGGATTGCCTGCCTCGAGGACGGTGGATTGGCAGGGATGAAAAGTTGATAGGTAATTGCGTCGTGTATCGGTGCTGAAAAGTGCCTGCGAAAGTTTCGGGACAGGCGATATGGAAAAGGGAACTTTCACAGCGACGCAGCGGTCCGTCCAATATACAATTTTCCACCTTTAATCATATCTCGCACGTATATGGTACAAGTTGTCAATTTAAAATCAAAATCGTACGCGTTGACAAGCATATTTCCATCGACTGACCGACGGACGCTACATCCAATACACGTACACGAATACACTGCCCCAGTTTTTTTCTCCCTTTACGGTTTTGCGCGTAGGTGCTACGTATAGTCTGCGTGTTTCCATATACGAAACTTTTTTCCTGCTGCGAGTATCGTAGACGACGTTTTCAACCCCTTTTTTTCCTTTCCTTTCCTTTCCCGACGTTTCGTTTGGAGTAATTTTTTTTCTTCGTCTTCTCTTTTCGTCGAATTTCCATCTTTATTAAAGGTTGATTACGGGTAGATTTTTTTTGATAAACTTGTCGTTAAAAAGCAAAAAAACAGAGCGAAGGGGAGGCTGAGAGCGGAGTAACATGTGTCGGCTTTGATGATGAAATTCGTCATGTAATACGTGCGACGCGTGTTGAAAACTTGCCGCTGCGATGGATGAAAATTCGCTCGTTCGTTTAATCAATCTTGCCGGCGGTATCTTTTCGCAATGAAGGGATACAGGAGGATGTGTGTCGTGTGAAAGTGCCGCCACCAGAGCCGAGAAGGACCAAAGGGGTGCCTTTTTGGTGTGGTCAATGGGTAAAAAATAGTGTACCTGGGATATACGTAGACGTACATGTATCGTATGTACGTAAAGGTCTTGTACATAGGATATTTGGACGAAGCGTGTGAAACTGGACCGTCGTTCGTTCGCGTTGATTGAATAATTTAACCGCGCGACGCCACCGTCGTCGTCGCCAGCGTCGCCTTATCGTGACGGTATACAAATTAGGTCATGTGTGTAGGTTGCCTATGTTCCGTATCGAAGGCGTTGTATGGGATTTTATACGCGGCTTGTCGTTACGTCGTTTGGCTTGTTTGTTTTCTTTGTACGGGGTTTTGATTGAGATGTAATGTTGGGTATAGGGTGCGGGTTTGGGGTTGAAGAGAAATTTTTGCGTGGTGGGTGGATTTATACAGTTTTGGGGCACGTTTTTTGTCGCGAAGTGATGTTGGTATGATTCGTTGGGTTCTTTTTTTTTTGAATTACGATGCTTTTTTTTTGTTATTGATTTCGTATGGTTTCGTAGTGAAGCTACGGAGAGGTTCGAAATTTGTGCTGGTTCCAACTGTGAAACAAATACGCGAAGTTTCGACCTTTTTTTGTAGCATTTGATCTGTGAAAATTTAGGTATGACACCAATACGTAAATTATATAAAATTTGCCTGTTTCAAATCCGCCCAAAAATCGTTCATTATTTGTACTTTACGAGTAAATAAGAGAAAACAGTCTGAGAAGGTATTTTTATGATTTTGCTTCTACGACTTTCTATTGAAATTTCGATATATTTCAAAATAAGTATTTTTCGAACCACTCGTTGAATGAGAAAAACAAAATGATGGAAGTTTTTTCAAATATGCACGTGCTTAATTCATTATAAGTAGATACTAGATATTAAAATGAATTTATTCGCGTACTTATGCGAGGAAAAAAATCCCATTGAGAATTTTCCTAGAATCTGTACCATCCAATATACGTACAGTGTGCTTATCAAATCTTGACACGAAACTTTATCAAAAAACTGGAGTGGAGAATGAGAAATTGACTGACTAATATTTTGAAAAATAGAGAAATTTAACGATATTTCAAAAAAAAAAAAACTGAGAAAATTGTCGTTGAATTATCAACTTTTTCTAGTAGGTCGCCAATTTTCAAATTTTTCGACAAACTTCATTTTTGATGTCACGTTTCTTCTCTTGAAAAATTGGTACGATTTTGTAAATTACATAATTGACAAATTTTTTTTAAATCGACAAATTTTTCAGAAACAGTTTAGCAAATTTTCTAAATTAATTTTGAAAAGTTTTCAACAACATTTACTTACATTTTCTTAATTTTTGGCAAAATATCTCCAAAATCGCAAAAATTGCCAATTTTAAACAAAATATGATGAATTTTTCAAAAATGTACAGAATTTTTGACCAATTTTGAGAAGGTATCCCTCTTTATTTCGTTTCTTCTCGTAATTTTTTCTGTATGAAAATGTTTACGAGACAGGGTTGAGCAGAATAATAATTTTATAAAAAGAACCGAATCAAATCTTGCCCAAAAGTGATGTTCTCAAAATGATTCGAACTAGAATCAATTATAATCATATTTCTGTTTTATGATTCGAATCAAAAAACATTCCCAATGTTATCGAATATGACGAATTATTGAAAAAAATAATTTTTTAATGATTCTGATCCAAAAAGTGAGAAAATTTCAAGAAAAGTTCGAATTAAATCAAAATCAGATGTTCATCAATGATTCGAATCAGGAATCAAATCTCCACCGACAAGCTGTTCAAAAAAATATATTTGAATAGAAGCAGGAATCGGAAATTTTGATTTGAGGTTACTAAGAAAAATCACAAAACTTGTTTTTTCTCAAGAATTTGAAAGTAGAATGAGTTTTTTAAATGTGAGTATGTTCATAAACAATGCAAATGAGAGTGGTTCAAAAAAATGAGGCATAGAAAAGTTTCAAACGAAAATTGTAGAGCCTCAAAAACTGATCATTTTTCATTCTTCAACTTTTTAGTGGTTCTCGACTAGTTTTCCAAGATCTGATCGAAAATTGAGATTTCAAACGAAAATTGTAAAGCATTCATTAAGCATTAATAATTTTTTGTTTCAAATATTTTCCCCATCTAGCACTGGATAGAAACTATTCACGCATGAAGTGTGAATCAAGATTTTACCTGGTAGGCAGAAAAAAATTGTAAGCCCAAAAATAGTCAATTTTGTGATTTTTTTTTTTCATTACAAAAAAAATTGAAATCAAAGTTGTAGAGCAGTAAAAATCTGCCATTTTTGTTCTGCAATTTTTCTTTCATCGTTCAGGAGTATAAATTGATTTAATTTTGACGTTTGTTTTTCGATAACTAGTCTTTTCCGGTCGAAAAAAGGGTGGAAAATCGGGTCAATGGTGTATTATAGTTGTGGTCCAAAAATTTTTTTTTTTTTAATTTTTTTATTTAATGTCACATTTGAGCAATTTAGCTATTTAGCGACAGTAAGCAATATTTATATAATTTAAAAATTAAATTAAATTATTAATACCAATAGATGTTATGAAATTAATTACGTTTGAAAAATTTTCTAGGTTAAATAAATTATT